>VKOC01034476.1:0-10230 GCA_009364415.1 Spea multiplicata | reverse complement strand
CCCTTAAATAGTACCCTATAGGGCAGTACTTTAAATACTTTAGGGGTTTGGGAATGAAGGGGTTACAATTTTTACACGTAGTGCTGGGGCAATGGTATGTAAGGGATATTAGCTTTTATATATATATTATTTTTTGTTCTCAGTGCAATATGGACGGCGGAACCCCCCCCCCCCACTGAGCTAACAATTTTATTTTTCATTTTTATTTATATTTCAGTAAAAAAACATTTTCCCTTCTGCGAGAAGCTTTGTCTCTCGCTCTCTTCCCTCCGTTCTCCCCTGCGCTCTGATCCAGAAGCTGGGCTCCATAGCTGTCACTGCAGATCGCGATGCTCGGGATCAGACAGCAGGGGGAGTAATCAGAAATTCCAGAGGGGTCTACACACCCCCTGCGGAGCCTCTCCTGTCCTCCGGCGGGGTAAATGCGGACGTTCTGCGTGTAAACAGCAGCGGGGACATCGATGTACGTTCTAAAGGTGATCTCATCGCACCTTCTGAGGACGTATCTGTACGTCCACAGGGTAACAAAGGGGTCAAGAAACCGTAAAACATACAGATACTAATTCTGCACATCTCAAGAAAACAAACAAAAACAATGTTTCCGGCCCATGGAGGGCTGAATCAAAAAAACGTCGCCCCGAAGCCTCCACAGAATGGAAAACGGAGATGGCCAAAGGGAACCAACACTTTACAAAGTAACCAACTGGATAAAGAAGGATCGGCCGCCATTTATTTATTTATTTTTAATTTTCAGGCAGCTGCATATCAGCCGTTTGTATGATTCTCGCTCTGTTATCTGACCCCCGATCTACTAAACACCGAGACTCCTTATCATACTGCCTGTGGGGGGAAATAGAATGACTCAGTCCTTACTCCATCAGACTCTCTGACTAATGAAAGTCTATGAAGGAACAGACTTCATTAGCATCGCCATAAAGCGTCAGCTCAGTGCGGTGTTTGAGCCGTGAAAGTCACCCAAAATATCCCATGACTGACAGCAACAGCCGCCCCGGGTCTGCAGATAAAGGGAGTTTATCGTTTTTAGTGAAATGAGATAAAATTGTTGACGCCAACCAACATTACTGTATAGGGGGTATTGCGGTATGCAGCACGGGCAGGGGGGGTGGGGAGGTTAATATTACTGTATACAGAGACAGTGTGTTAAAAAGGCAGATTCTATAAACATTACCTGTAAATTAACCCTTTGCATGTCCTAATTTACCAATAATACCGTATTCTTTAGTCTCCGCAGACATGAACTCCCCACCTCCACCCCAAGCCATTTGCGGTTTATTTCAGGGACGCTGACGGGATCAGAGGCTGCACTCCCCGGAGTCATTATTTATTTTTAGCTTCTGTACACAAACGGTGTTTCATCCTCCTTCACCTGCCTGGAAATTGCCAGGGTTCAGAATTCCCAGGGCGGCTCGGGCGGACAGAGCGAGAAACACACAATACGTGAACGCGTTAACCTTGACTGTATCCGGGACAGGCTCCCTAATTCAAGGGTCCAACAGTTTGTATTAAAGGGGCCGTCTAATGCCCCCGACGGCTCGCTTAAACTGCTCTGAGAGTAACGAACCCCGCGAGGGCTGTAATACGCGTTCTTCAGAACAAAATCTAGAAGCTGCAGCCGTGCTGCAGCAGCTGCGCTCCTCCACTATATTGAGGCAGCCAATCAATGGCAGCAAAGCAATCCCATTGAAACCAACTTGCCCACTCACTTGCCCCACATGCCCACGGGAGTATAAGGAGGCCTTTAGTTCTAATGAATGAATTTAGCGTTAATGGGTATGACAGCAGAACGACGAGTATTAAACTGCCCACAACATTCTCCTATGGTGGGGTATCAGGGGCTTTAAACTGCCCCTTTAACCAGGGGTCAAACATTTTGGTTTGGATTAAGGCTGCAACAAGCGACTATTTTCATAATCAATTTGTTGGCCGATTATTTTTTCGATTAATCGGATTAAAAAAAAAAAGTTTTTTGTTTATTTAAAATAATGTAATAAACTCTGAGTTACAAACAAACATCAGAATAAAAAACAAACATTTACATTAACTTATTAACCCTTTAAACACAATGGCATTTCTCTATTAGACTGGACGGGCCGAATGGTTCTTATCTGCCGTCACTTTCACTTTCTACGTAATAAGAGCTGGATTTTAAAAAGGTACAAGAACCCAAAACCAATATTTCTCAAACTAGGCTTTAATATCTAAAAAAAAGTTTTAGTAGTAAATATTAATTTATATGTAAACTATTTTCAGATTTAATAAAAACTAAGTCAGAAAAATCCATTTCTTCTTTTCATTTTCCTTTTTGCCAACCTGCCCCCCCGTTATGCACATCTGCCCCAAGGCTTTCCGCTCTTTGCCTCCCTTGATATGCCACTCTGCCTCCCTGATATGCCTTATACCCCCACATATGCCACTCTGCCTCCCTGATATGCCTTATACCCCCTATAAGCACTCCTCCCCCCAGCCACCCTTATCCTTCCCTAATTATGCTTTTATTTTCTCTGTTTGTCAAGTCTTGCCCTACACTAACACACATTTACACACTAATACCAGTAACAGACACACACACAGCAGCACTATACATATAACACACTAACACACACCAGCACTATACATATAACACACCTGTACTACAGTATACACACTCACTGACTCCATCACTATACACAAACACACACCAGCACTATACATAAAACACACTAACACACACCAGTACTACAGTATACACACTCACTGACTCCATCACTATACATATAACACACTAACACACACCAGTACTACAGTATACACACTCACTGACTCCATCACTACATATACTCACTATGACTCTACCACTATACATTTACACAGACACTACAGTATACATAGTGACTAGCACCGTACATTTACACACTCACTGACAGTACAGTATACACTACACTCCATCACGTACACTACACTCCCTCACCTCATGGAGACCAACCACGCTGGTGCTTATCTTCTGCATTACGCGCTCGCTACATCGCACCCCGCAGGAAAGCGTAGGGCGCCGCATGCATGGCTGCAGTCCAGGGTTCGACGAGCCCCGACTCAACAATTTAACTATACAACACACAGGGCCGGCTGAGCCCTTCCTCTAGAAGCAGCTCCTTAGGGTCGGCTGTTACTACTGCACAACAAAGGCAGGGAGATTATGCTTTGACTCCTCTGTTAACTCACAGTTTAGTGCATAATGCCCTAACAGAAATTTACTGAAATCACCTGTCATTTGGATTATTTCCCCAGGAACGTCTACCCTGTTGCAGATCTTTATACAATGTAGATTGTTAATATCGCTAATAAAGACACAGATTCCTGAGGTACCCCAAACCAGCAATAAGACCACCTGAGTACACATCATGGACGGACTGCGTTAGCCACTCTTTTAGGCGATCGCTGAACTCTCTCGCGGCTCAGTACGGGGAGCAATCATCTGTTCACATAATAGGCGGCTTCATAAAGAATACAAAAAGGGGAGCTAACAGCATAAAAAGCATTTTCAACCCAAATGTAAAGGTTTCTGCAGAGAAGTCTCTCCTTGGGATAAACGCCGTGCGGTCCCATCGGCTCGGCTCCTTGGTAAGCAAGAAATGAGACGTGAATCGCCACGTGGGGTACTTAGCGGTGGGCGAAGCAATACGTGGCCATACAGTGTGACGCAATCCCCAATTCTCTATGCCGCAGATTTCTGGAAAGGTAATCACTGGGCATGCGCTGAATTCTCGCTTTGTTTTGCTTCCACAAAATACCGGATACAAAAAAAATATATAAATACTGGATTTAGAAAAAGTATAAAACTTACATTAAAAAAGCAACCTTAAGCTTAAAACCGAGTCAAAGAGAATCCAACAGACATTTTTCTTCTGGAAAGAATACTCTAACTATTAGGCACCATCTCTGGTTCTGGAATTCCAAACGCAACACGCATGGCAACACGCATGGCAACACGCATGGCAACACGCATGGCAACACGCATGGCAACACGCATGGCAACACGCATGGCAACACGCATGGCAGCTCCTGGTAAGACTTCTGCGTGCTACAAAGTAACACAATGTTCCGCTCGCTCTACTAAATATACTAAAAGTAAGTTTTCTAAGCCTTTGGTGCAAAGTTTCTGGGTTTTTTTTGATAGGTAATATGAATGTCTGAGGTCATGTGACAAGAAAGGAAGGCAGCAGCCGAGGGATTCTCTCTGTCTCCGGAGCTGGTGCTCTGACATGTTTACAAGTCTAGAATCTCTCATCCTCATAAAGGACACCCAGGAACGCCACATTCCTAGGCTGAACGCCAGACTCGACACTCCTCGAGGCGGACGCTTCCACCGCGCTAACAATCTGCTTCCCAGACACTCAAACGTACCGAGTCTGACAAGTCTGCTCACCCGTATCCAGCTATCATGTGTCGGAGGCATTAATGCTATGACATCACCGCAGATATCTACATGAATAGAGATCCTCGGCCACGTAACCGAGCAGGACTGCACGCGGCGTGACGGCCAACAAACCCGTAACAAGAGACGGCAGGCTCCGGATGCTTCTGTCTTTATACAGAACCAGAGAGTGGGATGCGGTGGCTGGGGGGAAAAAAAGCATTATGTAGCCTCGCAGAAGCCACCTACCAGGGGGCGCCATAGAGCAGCCACCACGAGAGGTCATTCCTGGAGCTTGGCTCGCCACAGAATCTGATAATACGCCCAGTGTTACCTGTAGAAAAGGTTTTACTGGTGCTGTACATGATCATCTATGACATCATCTATGACCGCATCCTCATCAACTCTTATTGAAAAGCTCTTAATGACATTTAAAGGAACAGCTCAGCTTTAAAATCAAAACTAATGCCGGTTGAGTGGCGGTTTGCATCTACGAGAGCTGAACTGCCCTTTGTATCAGTAGGAAGTTACACCACTTATGTCGACCTCACAAGCGCAGGAAGTGTACTTACGTATACTTCCTGTATCAACAGAAACAAGCGGGGGAGGAGGAAAGACGTAAATGAGGCAAAAGGAAGAAATCAGCATAAATTAGAATACATTATATACAGCTGCATCACAATACGGACAGTTACAGTCACGCCTCGCCCAGAATAATAAGAGGTCTTCTCTTTAGATGGAATTATTGCACCTGAAGAAGAGATCTCCGAGGTCTCGAAATCTAAAGTCTGGTCCTTCCTGATGTTATCGTCATCATCACTGCCCATATCAGAAGCATAAGCTTTACCAAAACATCTGCATTATTTCTTTCACTAAAGGTAACTTTATTCACAATATTTTACAAATCTGGGCATAGAATACAGGATGAAAAATAAATAAACGTAAAAAAAACCGCAGTTCCCATATATTCATGGCTTCTGCTGCACCGTTATATGGATACCATCAGCACATGGAAACGGGTAAAACTTTTAGTTAAAGAGGCTGTTACAATGTTATTAATTTGGTTATCGCTCTTCATCTCATTGGGGGGGGGGAAATCAGGGACACGTATTAAAACAACTCCACATTTAACTACCGGTATATGGTGACATTTATAATAATGTATACACTCTGTATAGCTTATATAAGGATCACTACTGGATGGGCCCTTAAAAAAGTGACCCCCCCTCCCCTTACTTTAACTTTTTGAGGTGGGGAGGAATTTTGCACATTTCAGGAGAGGGCATGAGAGTTCACCTCATACTGACATGCCTTCACCAATAACTCACAAAATTAAAGTCTCACGACCTCGCGAGTAACTCACTGCTTAGTGAACCTGTGTCAAGGATTTCAACATCACTCAAGACAAGTCTAGTCTATTGAGAACCCCAAAATATGAAAGACTAGCCTCGCACTCAGGGTGACCTGGGCCCCCGCGGCCAATCACAACAGCCCCGGCACACAGGGTGACCTGGGCCCCTGCGGCCAATCACAACAGCCCCGGCACACAGGGTGACCTGGGCCCCCGCGGCCAATCACAGCCCTGTACCAGTAGCTTCCAACTGCAGGTCCAAACAGGTGGGAAGCTTTCAACTGGCCCAATGAGAACAAAGATAACCCAGACGCCATTTATATAGAGTTTGCAGCAATATTTATACATTTAACACTTAAGAGCAGGTAATGGTTTACCAGCGAGATAATTAAATGTATAGAACACTATGAATATGGGCGGAGCTGCAGTTTGCCAGCCGACCCACAGCACCTATAGAGACAGCAGAATAGTAAAAATGACTAATCTGCAGACTAAGGCACATGCGCAGGGGAGGGGCTAGGGACAGCCAATGGGATATTAGCATTAGAGATGCTGTTAAGGGGTGTGGGGGTGATTTATTACCAACTGCGCAGAAAATATCCAAATTAAAGAGGAATAGTCAAGGCCTGCATCGGGGTGAATGCGGGGTCGCCGGCCTATATGCCCCAATCCCCAGAACATGTATGATTTCATTAATCAGTAGTATGAAGTATCCAGGATCCAGTGAGCAGCCTTTCTACCACCAACACGGCTCAGCGCACATATAATAAAAACAATGCAGAGGATACGGTGATAATGAAATATGGGGGAAACAGAAAATACCCCATGACAGGTGTAGGGGAAGGAATGCAGCTCCAGTGGCACGGGTGGGTGAAGCCGGCACTGCTGGTGATGCAACTCCTCACTTAGCTCGACCCCAGGCAGTGTTATTGGGGTGCATTAGGCCCTGCCCCATCCCCCACACAGTGTAAGTGGGGTGCATTAGGCCCGGCCACAAGTGTTATGGGGGGTGCATTAGGCCCTGCCCCCAGCAAGGTGTTATTGGGGGTGCATTAGGCCCTGCCCCCAGCAAGGTGTTATGGGGGGGTGCATTAGGCCCTGCCCCCCAGCAAGGTGTTATGGGGGGTGCATTAGGCCCAGCCCCCCAGCAAGGTGTTATGGGGGGTGCATTAGGCCCAGCCCCCCAGCAAGGTGTTATGGGGGGTGCATTAGGCCCAGCCCCCCAGCAAGGTGTTATGGGGGGTGCATTAGGCCCAGCCCCCCAGCAAGGTGTTGTTGGGCTGTGCATTAGGCCCTGCCTTCATCCCCCACACAGAGTTATTAGGGTGCAGCTCACCTCACTCAGCACAGCATTAATGGGGTGAGTCCCCCCCGCCCTGTATCCCCAATCAGTACATCAAACGGATGCAGTTCCCCTGCCCCCCTCCTCCTCCCCATTGCCCCGGCCCTCTTACCCCCAGAATCCGCAGGGGCAGCGTGGGGGGAGGCTGGGGGGCTTGCTGCGCTCGCTACCGGCGTCTCCCATGTCTGAGGCGGTGAGGCTGACTCCCTGCTCCGCTGACTGGCCCGGGGCCCCCCAGTGCTCTCAGGCCCGGGCGGCTCACTCTGAGGGACAGGCCGAGGGCAGACTCCGGGCTCCGAATCCAGGCCGGTCAGCTGGAGCGTACCAAATCATCAAAGAGGGAGGCTGAGAAGGGCAGAGGTAAGAGTGTGAGCGGGAGTCGCACCCTGGTAACTCGAACGGCGTCTACACCTCTAAGAATGCTTCGAAAATCCTCGCAGGCACGGATCGTACTGACATTATCACACCTGTGCCAGGTTCAAGGTTAGACTCTCGTGAACTCCCCCCCCTGAATTCTGAGTAGTTTGATCCACTCCAGAGCCTTGGTTCAGGCGGACCTGAAATCAGCTGGGAGTGGATGAAACCACCGCGCATCACTGCGGGGGGAGCCATTCGCTACAGTGCTCAGTACCGCAATTCTGAGGCTCCCGTCGCAGAAATGCGCAACAATGAGGACGTGGAATAGTGAGGTGGGATTTATAAAGGATGTCAGAGAATTGCTATTACTGTAAGTACATGGATCACCCCCCACTGGCAGTGGTTTGGGCCAGAGAGGGGGCTGTTTGGCTGAGGTTGGAACTAAGCCAGAGACGGGGCTGGATGCCTCAGCTATTACCCCCATCACCACTACCTGCACTAATAGCATTACCCCATCACCACTACCTGCACTAATAGCATTACCCCATCACCACTACCTGCACTAATAGCATTACCCCATCACCACTACCTGCACTAATAGCATTACCCCATCACCACTACCTTCACTACCATTGTTCCACCCATCACCACTACTTCACTCCATTTTACCCATCCCCACTACATTCACTACCAGTAATACCCCCATCACCACTACCTTACTACCATTATTACCCATTCACTACTACCTTCACTACCATTATTACCCATCACCACTCCTTCACTACCAACTATACTCCATCACCACTACCTTCACTACCATTATTACCCCATCACTACTCTTCACTAACCATTATTACCCCATCACTACTGAACCCGTCACTACCATATGTACCGCCATCACCACTTATCCTGCACTACTAGCATTACTCCAATCACCACAACCTTACTGCCATTATTACCCCATCACACTACTTCACTACCATTATTACCGCCATCACCAAACTACCTCAGCTACCAGTAATACCCATCAACCATACCTTCACACCATTATTACCCCATCAACTACTCCTTCATACCGTATTACCCCCATCACCACTACCTTCACTACCATTATTACCCATCGACGCACTACCTTCACTACCATATGTACCCCATCACCACTAACCTTACTACCAGCTGTTACCACCCACCATCATGACCACTACCTTCACGTACCATTATACACCTCACCATACTACCTTCACTACCATTATTACCCCCATCACCACTACCTTCACTACCATTATTACCCCATCACCACTACCTTCACTACCAGTATTACCCCCATCACCACTACCTTCACTACCGCTGTTACCACCACCATCATCACCACTACCTTCACTACCATTATTACCCCCATCACCACTACCTTCACTACCATTATTACCCCATCACCACTACCTTCACTACCAGTATTACCCCCATCACCACTACCTTCACTACCGCTGTTACCACCACCATCATCACCACTACCTTCACTACCATTATTACCCCCATCACCACTACCTTCACTACCATTATTACCCCATCACCACTACCTTCACTACCAGTATTACCCCCATCACCACTACCTTCACTACCAGTATTCCCCCATCACCACTACCGTTATTACCCCCATCACCACTACCTTCACTACCAGTATTACCCCATCACCACTACCTTCACTACTGCTGTTACCACCACCATCATCACCACCATCACCACCATCACCACTGCCTTCACTACCATAATAACCACCATCACCACTACCATTATTACCACCACTGCCCTCATCATCATCAAAATCATCATCATCACCACCACTGATGCTACACTGCCACCTGTGCCATAACCACCACTATTTCCATCACCATCATCACTATTATTATCTTTTATTTATATAGCGCCAACAATCTACGCCGCCCTTAATACAATCCATATATTCAAGGGGTCTGACGACGAGAATTGGCAGATTAAGACAAACCGATACATTGGGTGGTGAGAGTCCGGCTCGCAAGTTTACAATCTTGAGGATCACCACCACCACCATCTGTGACTCTTATACCATCACACCTAGCAGCCTCTCCATCACGCAATGAACCGCCGGCAGCTGGGTCCCTGACACACGCTGTGCACCTGGAGTCTCCAGTAGTCTCACGGCGAGCGGGGTTACCTAGAACTCCCATGCCCCTGACACTTACCTACCTCACCCGTCCAGCAGCCTCACAACGCGCGTGGGAAAGTGGCTGGAAATCGGAACTGTCCGGTCGGCGGGTGTACCGTGAAGCTTGGTCCCTATGAAACGTCTATTGAAATCTCTGCTGCAGATCCAGCGGCTCTCTGCCCCCGGCATCCGCCACTAAGACGTCCGTCATGGGTCACTGCTGAGCGCTCCCTGACCCTGTGGGGTTGGGAGTGCTTCATTTTTGTGAGGTCTATTGTGAGTTGGCTCTAGTAAATGTGAGTTGCACTTAAGAGAATAGATCCAATTTCAACCACCTCAAGCCACAGGATGAGATAAATGCAACGAGGGGCCCTGAAATAAAAATCTGTCTGCCAGCCTCTCTGTATATAACGCTATCCACCTGCTCCTCCATGTTTCCATTCCGCACACATCGCTATCCAGCAGCCCACCTTCCACACGCTCCTCCCTGTACCAATTAGTTATACGGCCGGAGAGTATATAATATATAATATGAGGAATATACAGGATATAACGGGTTATAAGGACGGGATTAGTTATACGGCCGG
>VKOC01034470.1:0-14921 GCA_009364415.1 Spea multiplicata | reverse complement strand
ACAGTGATTACAGGGAGGGACTGGGAAGTAGGAGCTGCTGCTGTGAGTCTGAAAAAACCCTCATTTTATAATCGATAAAAATCGATTCAACTAATCAATAATGAAATTCGTTGGCAACGAATAGTTGTTGTAGCCCTAATGTATTGCACACTTGTAGGAAGCGGGTGTACTTAGTGGATATGAAACGCACCACATCGAAAGCAGGTGTTTCCCTTCCTCACCACAAAAAGACCCGTTAGATTTTTCAAGACAAGTTGGGCATCCACTTGTAAAGATATACCACAGAACTGCGTAAACAACAACAAAGAGTCATTATGAAACACCTCAATGCTCCTCAAGACAATATTCGAGGATCCCTTCTGTACTCAACATGTGCTTGCCACAGTAGGTGGCTCCACAAGAGGAACCACACAAGTTTTTAAGGTCTTAAATGATCTGAGAAAGTAGAGACTACACATTCCTGTTGGAGACATTGTGGCCACTGATGGTTCTAACAAGCATATTCATACATGTGCGTATATATTTAAAACTCAATACATCTATTGGGATCTAGAACTTGATTCAAATGTTTAATCTACGACAATGAAAAGGTCTCCACGTAATCCACCCGCATCTATGGCCATCGAGAGTATTACTAATCGAGGAAATCCTGGTTATTCTAGATATTTCTATAAGCGATATGCAGCACAAGCCAAAAAAACAGGACTTTTCAAAGCAGGCTTTTGAAAATAATTGTACCCCACATTTCTACTGTGTAATGATACGGTCATTTTCTATACCGTCTGTATTTGATGTTTATTCAGACAGGTTGGTGAGTTTTTTGCCGACCTTGCGTTTCTGAGCTCTGTGTACTAGTTAAATCCTCTTGTTCGGAGTGATTGTGCAGCGCTCTTGCCAACTGACATAGCATTCTTTTTGTCTACAGTTCCGAACCATAAAAGGAAGCAGCGCGGCCCTAACAAATCCTCCAATCCAACATTTACCGGAGAAAAAAAGCCTTGAACCACATTTTTTAACTCTTTCCTCCAGTGTCTACGCTTGGGAGCCAGGCCCTCTTTACCTAATGTACTGGTTTGTCTTTTACAAGCCTACTTTTGTCATACCCTTTGAATATATCTATTGTAAGCGCTGCATAATTTCTTGGCGCTATATAAATAACAAAATAAAAATTTGCACACACTACATGAAGATCCTTGAAAGGCAAGAGGCTTATGTCTTCTAGAAATTGCAATGTTTCCACCAACGTACTGTTTGAACTATCCAAGTATATCAGACATATACTTTAGTTGTATCACAAAATGGGACAGTGATATATATATATATATGATTATTATTTGTTTTCATAGAGCATCATCAGTAGCGCTGTACAATAGGTAGGCAGGATTTAACAAGTGGTATAAAACATAACAAGATGACATACAGAAACAACATGTGTGGAGGGCCCTGTTAAAATGAGTTTACAATCTAGAGATAAATAATATGATATAAATAAGTATAAGAAAAAAAATTGATATCATTTATTAAGTAATGGTTGCTACGTACATTGACAACACATGAAATCCACCTTCACAAACCCAATAATCTAAAACTTTCTCTTTTCAAATGCAAAATAAATTAAAATAAGGAGGAACAGTCTGATAAGTCACATTAGCTTGAAGTTCATAGTGACGGATGATTAGGAAGGAATTCATAGTGGTTTGCCACCATCTTCAGGGCATTCTCAGAAACGCATTCTACTGGAAAACAGTGTTGAATTATCTAGTATCCTTGTTCCATCTTATTCTTCCCAAGCATCACCCCCTGGCCAGGGGAAATATTTTCCTACCCTTTCAAAAAAACATCTGCGGCCACACATGTAACTTTTCCTTTAAGGACTCTAATAATTTATGCTGACGTCTCTGAGAGCCCTAAAAACATCTTTTAAAAGACGCATTATTGCCTTTAATGACAGATGTGCAAAAGTTAGCTTTTTTTTTGCTCTAAAACAGGATTCAGGCATTCCTCCACCGACGTCCCTGCAGGGGTTGTTCTGCTCAAGGTGGGAGTCATTAATACACTAATTAGCAGGATGATGAAGGAGGATTATATAATTAACTGAATAATATAACACTTTTAAACCTGCACATAACACTTCGGAATGGTCAATGAATTTGCGAATATACTTTAACAATTTTTATATAGTTCAATGTTAAACCTAGTTAAAATTTTCCATTAATATACAATATTACGCAAGTAAACAAATGTGGAAAGGAAGGTAATACCTTGGTCAATTTCTGGAGAAAAACATCTTAACTGATACAATATACTAGCAATTTTGGAATGCTCAATTTTATATATAACTAAAGAATATTAATTTTTTCTCCGTTAGTTGAGTATATGTAAATCCATATATGTATGGAGGGACTGTCCTTCTTTAGGACCAAATCCCTCAGTCCCTCTTTCTTCCACTCATCCCCCTTTGTTTCTAGGAGCTCAGAGTGTTTGCTGAGAATAAGTGTCACAGTGTTCTAAAGTCTTAACAGTCACATATACGTAAAAAGAATAGAAAATTACATGGTGTAAATACACAAATTTAGATTACAAGACATTGATATCATATGACATATGTTAAACTCGTATACTTATAAAAAACAACTGATATTCCTGGGGAACTGAGGGTTCCACACTGCGCTAAGCTAATCATACGTCCTTTCACTTTAATGACACCAGAATTCATAACCCAACCCAAATACAATGCAATCCTTAATCAAAGAGCCAAATGTATAGATGTAGGTTTTAATGGCCGCACGGTTCCAGAATACTAACTTGCTCCATTATGACAGCCATCTCCATACGCCGTCCTCTTCCGTAAGTCAACAAATGGTCCACCTGTTCCTCGTCTAAACCAGAGAGATGCCAAATTACATCTTCTGTGCCATTCAGCGTTCTAAAAGCTCCAAGAACGATATTTTACAAAATGGTTGCGTTGGAACGGCCACAATGGTCAATACCAACGTCACCAGTGTGTATTTGTACAACTCTGTGTCTCACAAAGAGGATCATACATCCTCATACAAATGGTATGTTTTCCTTTAGGGACAGCACTTCCCATATTTTGATGATGAAATAAAACAAAAATGCATTTCTGTTCTTTTAGTAAGAAAAAACGTAAACATGCGGTACCTTTGTAATGGTTATAGTAAGGCTTTCTTGTTTAGCCTTTCGGGGGGTTACTGCCATGCCTCCTTTTTCTGCATTTTTGTTGTCTTCCTCAATTTCCTGCAACAGCAATATGTTCTGATATATTTAAACATTTTAAATTGTAATTATTTATTTTTTTAAACTACCTTTATGTCTTCGATGTCCGCTGCCAGGTATAGCCATGTCATTTCTCATGATCCCTTAGTAAATGTCACCAGAATCCTACAATCACCTCTAGCGAAAGGTTGTCAAGAGGACGCTAGCAGCTACACAAGCTAAGACCCCTTTTGAATGCTGACTACTTCGTTAATGGAACGACCTGATACATTTCAATTCACAGCTAAACATTCTCTAAGAGGGAACACGCACTATAGTCTTATTAATAATATCACTAGTAAAATCACCCTATAGTAATATCGTATCTTTTAAATACTACATGTTTTTGCATAATTCATACATTTTATTGTATGGGTCTTATATCAATTAGCTTAGCCCAAGCCTCCATACTACCTTAATCTATAGATTGGCTTAGACCTCAATAGACCACAAGAACATCTGATTAGCATGTTTGAGTAAGATGTCGCCCAAATGTCATGTTCTAAACCATACTTTATATTACTGCATACACTGTAGGTTGTTACCTAAATATAACCAGGCTTAATCTATGGAAATTGGGTCTGACTTCAAGGAAGGTATCACCAAAGCCTCAAGGAAATAAAGCATGAGATGCCTCTGCTTCAAGGCCAAAGGATAAGCCTTCCAAAGCCAGCCTTACAGAGTTGCCCCAGTCAGGGAGAGCTGTCAGCCTTTCACCCAAGGGGACAGGGGCTTTAGGGAGCACTTAGCTTACCAGCCCCTAAGAAAGCAGACGGGATACCACCTTCAAAGGGTGATCTGATTTATTAGGCTTTTTAAGAGTTTTTATACACACAGAGACAACATGAGTAAATCAGCAAGTCGTGGCGCCTGGTTCAAGATGACCTAACAATGACAAAGCAATGACAAAATCACATTTTGATTATTTTTAATGCTCCTAAACACCTGTCTTAATTGTAATATAAAGATCATTCTCATAGAAACTCATTAAGGCATACACAAATGTTGATGTTCATGTTGATGTTCAAAAACAAAATTACACTAACAAAATATAGATATTACACGTAATGCTAATAAATTAAGTAATGCAAAAAACTTTAGTTTTACCCCTATAAACATGGCCGAGTATAGGACTGATTGAACGCGTTAGAGCTTACTTGGTATCTCCGCATTAATGCTTCATTTTTCTTCCTTAAGGCTTGAATCTTTTTATCCAACTCAGAATCTTTCTGTTCTTTCCTTTGGATTTCACATATTAAATCCTGGTTTTAAATAGCAAACAATTACATCCCATTTTAAGAGGCTAATAGATTTCTTAGACCATTTTTTTTAAAAAGGAAGCCCAACCAGTAATTATCATAAATAGGGCAATAACTACATTTTAGGCTATTAAAAAAATAGCAAACTCTATGGTTGAATGTCACTAAGCTTTGGGCAGTAGTTGTATAAACTGCCAGGATCTATCCATATCTGATATCTAGGTTTTTAAGATGCAGATTTATTAAGACGCATAGAGATGTAGATCAGAGACTGGACAGTTTCAGTCAAGTTTGTTGCTAAAAATGACAATGACTGAATAGCTGAAGATTCCCGTGTATTCAAGAAGGGAAGTGTTGGCTCTTCGGAGGTGACTGGTGGGGATTTTTTCAAATTATATACCGTGTGAAAACGTATGGGTACATGGTGATTTAGATAAGGGTAGTTATTGAGTTTTTTGACAATGCTCAGATTACTGGTTGGGCAATTATTTCCACCAGTCATTTGTTTACATAAAAGTTATTAAAATAGTCACCGCATGTCATGGAATCGTAATTCTAGAACGAATGGTCGATATACCCAAAAGCTGGACCCGGGACCAAACATGTGCATAGGCATGTAAAGGACAAAAGCTCATCATTTCAGGCATGTGTTGATTTGTGCCCAAAGTATGCCCAGAAGCAAAATATAATAATATACCATAGTTATACTAACAAACAGGGTTCTATAAACTTTGCTGGGTTGTATGTGCAAGAACATAAACTGAAAATAGATCCAATGAAATAAGTTATGTTCCATATCCTCAATGTTAAAAAAAAAAGCCACAAATGGTATACCTGACTCTTTAGAAAGTCTTCAAGTGGTGTCCTTCAAACACAACCCTTGCCAAGGTTCTTAAAGGAACATGTTTGTTATGCGGCCATTACCCTGTTGTAAC
Source organism: Spea multiplicata (assembly GCA_009364415.1). NCBI lineage: Eukaryota > Metazoa > Chordata > Amphibia > Anura > Pelobatidae > Spea > Spea multiplicata. The sequence continues at coordinate 9,451 of VKOC01034470.1, read as the reverse complement.
GCAGCCCAAAACGAACTTTAAGATGATATTGGGGACAGTGAGATTGTTCAGTTAGGAAAGGATATAGAGCAGGCAGTCAAGAAGAAAACTACTATGCAAACATTTTGTTGAATGATCCAAGAAATCAACCTTTATAAATGTGTCCTACTAACAAACCTTAACTTTACTGTCCACTGTCACAGCCAGCTGCATTTTGTTACCCATACAAAATGTAATTTTTTGTTCCTCTTCATCTTCACTTTCATCAGTATTCATCCAACCCTCCTGAATTAGTAATACAAAAACTGAATTTAGGTAAGTTGTAACTGTACAGTTTAAATGACACATAAGACATATAAAACACCATAATGATGATCAATGGTCAGTAAGCGTTCCATACTTTGGAATCCTAAACCCCTTGTGTGATTCTAGTTATTTGACCCGAGTGTTTGGTTAGAAGCCCAAACATTTTTCTCTATGGTTTAATGCTAAACGGACCTCTGCTTGCTGTCTTAACCACAAAGCACAGTGTTTCACACTGAAAAGCTATGTTTTCCTTTAGGGACAGCACTTCCCATATTTTGATGATGAAATAAAACAAAAATGCATTTCTGTTCTTTTATTAAGGAAAAACGTAAACATGCGGTACCTTTGTAATGGTTATAGTAAGGCTTTCTTGTTTAGCCTTCGGGGGTTACTGCCATGCCTCCTTTTTCTGCATTTTTTTTGTCTTCCTCAATTTCCTGCAACAGCAATATGTTCTGATATATTTAAACATTTTAAATTGTAATTATTTATTTTTTTAAACTACCTTTATGTCTACCATCTTCGATGTCCGCTGCCAGGTATAGCCATGTCATTTCTCATGATCCCTTAGTAAATGTCACCAGAATCCTACAATCACCTCTAGCGAAAGGTTGTCACAAGGACGCTAGCAGCTACACAAGCTAAGACCTCTTTTGAATGCTGACTACTTCTTTAATGGAACGACCTGATACATTTCAATTCACAGCTAAACATTCTCTAAGAGGGAACTCGCACTATAGTCTTATTAATAATATCACTAGTAAAATCACCCTATAGTAATATCGTATCTTTTAAATACTACATGTTTTTGCATAATTCATACATTTTATTGTATGGGTCTTATATCAATTAGCTTAGCCCAAGCCTCCATACTACCTTAATCTATAGATTGGCTTAGACCTCAATAGACCACAAGAACATCTGATTAGCATGTTTGAGTAAGATGTCGCCCAAATGTCATGTTCTAAACCATACTTTATATTACTGCATACACTGTAGGTTGTTACCTAAATATAACCAGGTTTAATCTATGGAAATTGGGTCTGACTTCAAGGAAGGTATCACCAAAGCCTCAAGGAAATAAAGCATGAGATGCCTCTGCTTCAAGGCCAAAGGATAAGCCTTCCAAAGCCAGCCTTACAGAGTTGCCCCAGTCAGGGAGAGCTGTCAGCCTTCACCCTTTAAGGGGACAGGGGCTTTAGGGAGCACTTAGCTTACCAGCCCCCAAGAAAGCAGACGGGATACCACCTTCAAAGGGTGACCTGATTTATTAGGCTTTTTAAGAGTTTTTATACACACAGAGACAACATGAGTAAATCAGCAAGTCGTGGCGCCTGGTTCAAGATGACCTAACAATGACAAAGCAATGACAAAATCACATTTTGATTATTTTTAATTTCCTAAACACCTGTCTTAATTGTAATATAAAGATCATTCTCAAAGAAACTCATTAAGGCATACGCAAAGTTCATGTTGATGTTCAAAAACAAAATTACACTAACAAAATATAGATATTACACCTAATGCTAATTAATTAATGCAAAAAGCTTTAGTTTTACCCCTGTAAACATGGCCGAGTATGGGACTGATTGAACGCGTTAGAGCTTACTTGGTATCTCCGCATTAATGCTTCATTTTTCTTCCTTAAGGCTTGAATCTTTTTATCCAACTCAGAATCTTTCTGTTCTTTCCTTTGGATTTCACATATTAAATCCTGGTTTTAAATAGCAAACAATTACATCCCATTTTAAGAGGCTAATAGATTTCTTAGACCATTTTTTTTAAAAAGGAAGCCCAACCAGTAATTATCATAAATAGGGCAATAACTACATTTTAGGCTATTTAAAAAAATAGCAAACTCTATGGTTGAATGTCACTAAGCTTTGGGCAGTAGTTGTATAAACTGCCAGGATCTATCCATATCTGATATCTAGGTTTTTAAGATGCAGATTTATTAAGACGCATAGAGATGTAGATCAGAGACTGGACAGTTTCAGTCAAGCTTGTTGCTAAAAATGACAATGACTGAATAGCTGAAGATTCCCGTGTATTCAAGAAGGGAAGTGTTGGCTCTTCGGGGGTGACTGGTGGGGATTTTTTTCAAATTATATACCATGTCAAAACGTATGGGTACATGGTGATTTAGATAAGGGTAGTTATTGAGTTTTTTGACTATGCTCAGATTACTGGTTGGGCAATTATTTCCACCAGTCATTTGTTTACATAAAAGTTATTAAAATAATCACCGCATGTTGCAATAGGATGAGAATTCAAGTCTTTCATTATGCCAGTACCCTAGTATGTTGTCAGAGGATCTCCCTAACTGGTCCTTTATCCCCTCTGTGGGGCAGCTTAACAGGACAGCGCCTGAAATTTGGGACTGGCCTGTGGAAACTGGGGCACTTGGGAGGTATATTTATTGATTCACACAGTGCCATTGTATTCTGCTAAGTTGTATAATGGACATCAGGACTTAAGTAATAGTAGCTCAGATGACCTTACAGTCTACATGTTATTAATAAACACCATAAAAAGGTTAAGCTCATATACATAACATATGAACCGTGTCTGATATGACAGTGAAAATGTAGTGCGCACTTTCATTTTATTTAGAATGAAATGTGAAAGAGGAGCTTTACATATAATTTGCCAGGGACGTCTAGTGGAAGAAGAGCTTCCCAGTTACTGGAAGGTCTTAGTAAGCTAATATAAAAAATATTTTTTTTGTAGTCATGGATGTTTTAATAACAAACATTACATGCAAACCTATTGCAAATGCAATATGTATCATATGGCATGTACATACAGTATACATAGTTACTTACCTTCTGATTTTTTTCCTCCATTGCAAAGTATTTACGATTCAGTCTACAACAAAACATGATGTTTTTATAGTTTTCTAACTTCCCCCATGTTTAAAAATCACCCTTATGTGTTTATTTGAACGCTCTACATGACCCCCCCCCTCACCTTCTATTGTACCTTTAGACAGGGCACAGACATTTACAGCTATTTACAAAGCTCCAAAAATGGCTCAAATCACATGGATCTGATGATCTTGTTTCTATTATCCAGGGATGAGTGACCCGGTCACATTCCTCCCACACATCTAAGAAAACCACAGTATACATTCCCTCATCCCCAACAATGATATAGGAATAACACAAACATGTCAGGTGAGCCTTGTGTATTTGCAACAGAGACGTACAAAAAAACTACACAGCCTTGGGACCAAAACACAAGCAAGACCTTGATGCATATTGAGCCACTCACTGAAGTGTTTTAATGCTCATTAATATTTTGTTGAGACTGTTTGGGGCTGGAGGCTGTCCCTTTAATGTCCTTCTCCGGTGGTACATGAGCAGGACTGATATCTGACCCCTAACACAATTCTCAGGGCCGGCCCTACAATGGAGCCGACTGGGGCAATTGCCGCCCCAAGCGTTTTTGTTGTTTTTTTTTTGAAGCAGAGGAGAGAGAGAGGGGCTCCGAGTGGTTTTCACTTACCCGCTCGGCGCCCCTCTCTCTCTCCTCTGCGTCGAAGTCTCCCACTGTCGGTCTCCAGTGGTGCCGGCTTGTAATGCCTGTCTTAGCGCGGGAGTGGCGTCAATTTCAGGCACTCATGCATTACAAGCTGGCACCGTGGCCAGGAGCAGGGCAGACTCGCCGCAAGGACTCTCTTTAAAGGTATTAAGTACCGGGGGGGGGGTAGATAATGGCGTCGGCGAAGTTTAAAATGCCTCCCCCCCAGGCGGCGTTAAGTCTTCGGCTGGCCCTGACAATTCTTAGCCCCTTCATGACAAAGGCCGTACATGTACGAGCTCACAATGCATTTTTTAATGGCTTTAAGGACAACCCATTGTCCTTAATGGGCTAAGATTCATTATTCAGTTAGATGATAAGGGTATATATTGAGTAAGATGTAAACCACATTCAACACGCTTTCAGCATAAGTCCAGTTTTAATTCTGAATGGATTACTCGGTATATGTTTTTGTCATGCTTCTTCTACTAGCGGAAGAGTTATATTATGTTCCTATAATAAATCACACGCAAGGGAACGTTTTCAAGCTCCACCAAACTGTAATGCATATTAAATTAACCTCCCCACATCGGAAGTCTTCTGCGACGAGATTTTCTTTATGAATAAGCTGATCAGAAGCCTCAGAAAAAGATAAAACTGAAAAAAAAAAATTATGACCTACACTTGTATAAACAGTTACATGTTTTTTTCTTAATGAAATCTTGATTACAACCTATCACCCTCAGTCAGGCAGATATGAGTGGAAGGAGTTGAGGCCTATAAAAGCGGGTGCACAAAGAGAGCAAAAGGCTGCCATACTTTGCATACAAACTGTGTTTCTATGCTGTGTTATGTGATTTAACCCTGAAAACTGTAATCTGTGTAAACAATCCTAACGAAAAAACATGGAAAGTTTGATGAAAAAAGCAAATGAGAAAGTTCCCATTGAACGTTTAGAAGCTGGAAGAGCAGCATTCATAGAAACTTAAACCATATCACATCCAAAAAATGTCTCACTCTAGGAACTGTTATTTTAACGGGCACAAAAAAATGGACCTTCATGTAGAGAAAGTGGGAACTGTAATTCTTAGTCTGTTAAGCAAGTTAGTAAATTGTTCATGTTATTCTTCCCCCCGAACGCTTAATGATAAAACCAGGGGTGAATCTAGGAACGACAGGGCCCTGGTGCGTAAATTGCCATGGGGTTCCCCGACTTCACAAGCACAAGTCCCACAGTGATACCATTGCCCCAAAATAGTTTGGCGGTGACATCATAGCCCTCAAAACAGACTCTCTATGCCAGGGCTCGACAAATCCCAGGCGCCAGGTCACCATGGCGACAGAAAATTTTGTCCTGGTGCCTAGGTTTTGTCAGCCTCTTACATCCAGAAAAAATTGTGGATGTAAGAGGCTGAGTCACCACACGGGGGTGCTGCTGCTGCTGTCTGCCCAGGAGTCTGGGCAGACAGCACAGCCACTCCCGAGCCTGAGATCCCTCCCACGGAGTGATCCTGTAGGCTGAAAACGCGGTTGCTGCAAAACCAACAATCGTGTTTTCAGCTGCCACGGGCAACAAAAATGATTTAAGAACAACTTAAATCATTTTTGTTGGATTTCTACAAAACACTGGGAGTGGTTATAGAAAATCCTGAACTGATAATAGAAAGATTTCATAGACTGAGACGACCGAATGGACTATCAGATAAGGTTCCTCGAGATGTCATAGTTGTCTTTTCTTCTGTAGCTTATAAAGAGAAAGTATTGAGAGCTAAGAAACTCAGCAATTTGAAAGAAGGTCCATATTATAATACTCTAATTTTTCAAGACTTGTCCTACCAAACAAGAAGCTGGAGAAGAGAATTTGCAACAATACTTCAGGATCTACGTCAAAATAATATTAAATATAATTGGACTAATAATTCTAATGTGAGAGTCTGGTGGGAGGGCCAGATGAGAATTTTTGACTTGCCTCTTAAGTTGGAAGAATGGTGCAAATCTTTAAACCTTAAAGCTAGATAAGCTTTAAATATTTTTTTTATTTTTATTTTTTCTTTTCCTCTCCTCTCTGAATGCACTTATATGGTTCTTAAACACATGGGAAGCAAAGACTTTTTAGTCTAAACTATTTAGCGTTAACGAAGAGGAAGACAGATCGGAAAAAATAGATAATCGGTAGATTGATAATGTAGTTGCCAATAGAATAACTCACTTATTAAGACTTATTATGTTTACACCTTATAGAGGCTTGATATAAACTATTAATAGCCAATTTAGCCTATTTGCACTGATGTACTTTAGAGGTGGAGGTTATAAATAACTGTAAAATTTAAAAGAATCTTATACTGGAAGGTGAAATTTATACTTAAGAAGATGAAGAAAAAAAAGAAAGAAAAAAGAAATGCTGTTTTTTTTTCTCTTCTCTGAATGCACTTATATGGTTTCTAGCACATGGGAACTAAAGACTTTTTGGTCTAAACTATTTAGCATAAATGAAGACAAAGACAGTTTGGGAAAAATAGATAATTAGCAGATTGATAATGTAGCTGTCAATAGAATGATAATTCACTTATTAAGAGATGTTTATACTCTATAGAGACTTGATATGTACTATTAATAGCCAATTTAGTCTATTTGCACCGTTGCACTTTAGAGGTGGAGACTATAAATAACTGTAAGATTTAAAAGAATCTTATATTGTAAGGTGAAACTTTTTTTTTTCTCTCTCTCTGAATGCACTTATATGGTTTTTCTACACATGGGAATTAAAGACTTTTTAGTCTAAATTACTTAGCATAAACAAAGATGAAGACAGCTTGGGAAAAATAGTTAATTAGTAGATTGATAACGTAGCTGTCAATAGAATGATAAATCACTTTTTAAAAGATGCTTACACTTTATAGAGGTTTGATATGAACTATTAATAGCCAATTTAGCCTATCTGCACCGATGCACTTTAGAGTTGAAGATTATAAATAACTGTAAGATTTAAAAAAAAACCTTATACTGGAAGGGGAAAGTTATACTTAAAAGGAAAAAAACAAAAAAGAAAAAATGTTGTGTTATTTTTTTATTTTATTTTATTTTTTTCTTTGGTCTGTCTATAAAGATTCTGCGATAATTTTATTCACAATATTATATAAAATGGGAAAATATTATCGGAAAATACTCATTATATAGGAAATAGCCTTTTGCTATCGGTCAACAATATAAGAAGTCTGTGAGTACTGCTATCTCTACCGTATGTCTTATATTAGACATAGGAGGTATTTCCATCAGGAGATCCCTCTCCCAAGGGGACTTAAGACGGGTGCTTATAGTCTCCAAAGACATGTTTACTGTTTTGTGTTCTTCTCTGGCCTTATCTTTCAGAAGGCTAAAGATATATATGTATAGTTGTGTTTTTTTTTTCTCCTTTTTCTGCGCTTGGGGATGGGACTGGTGTTCCCCAGTTGTTTAGATGATTAAGTTGTGTTCGGTCAACATGCAGGGCTTGAATTCACCATCTAAACGCTCCATAGTATATAACTATATGTGTAGAGAGCGGGCAGATGTAGGATTTTTACAGGAGACGCATTGGAGGAGGACAGATAGTATTAAATGGGGGGGAGTGAAATATCCCATATTGATTCATGCCTCCAATGAATTAAAGATGGGTGACAATAGTTTTCTCCTCCTCTTCCATGATCCTGAGGGAAGATATATTATTATTATTTGTAAGTTAGATGAAGAATGGTACACCTTAGTAAATGTTTATTTACCAAATACTTCTCCAATACAGCTATTGAATAAAATTTTAGATCGAGTTGAAACAATTAAGAAGGACAGCTGTATTATAGCAGGAGACTTTAACTGTGTCCTAGATATGGAATTAGATACTAAAACTAATAAGAAAAGGATTAGTGAAAACAAGATAAAGTCTCTCGCTAGGGCATTCCAGCACACAGTATCCAATTTTGATCTTATGGATATCTGGCGAGTTTATCATCCATTAGAGAGGGACTACACACATTTTTCTAATGTACATTTATCGTACTCACGTATTGACTATATTTTCTGTTCCTCCTCTTTGATAGGACGAATACAAAAGATAGAAATTAAAAACAATACTTGGTCAGATCATAACCTCATAGTAGTGGAGCTTAAGAATAATTTAAATAAGAATTCTAGAACGACGTGGAAATTAGATGACTCCATACTTCACGTTTTCTTTATTTTGAAGTATCTAGAGGAATCAATAAATTTATTTTTTAAGGAGAACAATCCTATGAATACTTCTCCAGAAAACAACTGGTGTACATTTAAAGCAATCTTAGAGAATTATATATTTTATTTAATCAGCAGATTTCAGAAAATAAAAAACACCCTTCCAAGGACAAACTAGAAAAATTAAAGGCGATTCAGAGCCAGATTAATGAGAAACTGATGGAGAATACAGTACATACAATGGAAAAATTAAGAACAAAATTCTATTGTTGTAGCAATAGAGTAGATAAAATGATGACAAATAGACTAAGAAAAATAAAAGCTAAAAATCAAATTACTAAACTGGTAATAGATAATGAGACTTATTGTACACCTGAAGCAATCGGTAATCAATTTAATCACTATTATGAGAAATTATACAATCTAGGGAATACAGTGTTACAAAAAGATATTGAGCATTACTTCTCCAAGATAAATCTTCCTCAGATCTCTGTAGATCAGAGAGCTTTATTAAATGGAGAAATAACAAAAACTGAGATTAGTTTAGTTATATCAAGGCTAAATAAATATAAAACTCCTGGTCCAGATGGCTTCACAAACTTATTTTTTAAAAGATTTAATACTCATTTACTGGATCCTGATCAGAGCAAATATTCTCCCTATCCTCAAAGAAGGTAAAAATCCTGTAGACCCTGCTAACTATAGGCCTATTTCACTCATTAATGTGGATGTGAAACTATATTCTTCTATACTTGCTAATAGATTAAAATCAGTACTGAACACGATTATTAATCAAGACCAGGTTGGCTTTATTCCTGGTAGATCGTCCTGTAATAATATTAGAAGAATAATCAACATCATAGACCAAGCAGAAAAGAAGTCTATCCCAACTATTATTATGTCTATCGATGCAGAGAAAGCTTTCGACCGGGTTAGCTGGGATTTTATGAGAGAATCTTTAATAAGATTTGGAATTAGGGGGTGGATATTTATGGCTATTATGGCTCTTTACACAAATCCATCAGCTAGAACAGTTGGGCCTAACATATGTGCTGAATGGTTTTTCTTAAAAAACGGAACAAGACAGGGGTGTCCTTTGTCTCCCCTGCTTTATATTATATCTGTAGAACCTTTAGCTATAGCTATTAGAAGCAACAAGAATATATATGGTTTTCCCACAAGATCTCAAGATTTAAAGATGAATCTCTATGCAGACGATATATTAATTTCTATTATTAAACCACAGACTTCTTTAAATCATCTATTAGAGGAATTTGAAATATATAGTCTGGCCTCAAACTACAAGATGAACACAAATAAAACCTCTATATTTGAAGTTAAGATGGATAATAGAGAAAAAGAACAAATCCAAAGTAATTTCGATTTTGTTTGGGTAAAATCAGATTTTGTCTACTTAGGCATATATATAACAAAAACAATG
>VKOC01034468.1:0-23041 GCA_009364415.1 Spea multiplicata | reverse complement strand
CATATATACCAAACCACACATATATACCAATCCACACACACATACCAATCCACTCTCACTTAATACTTTCCTACCTTTCCTTTCTTCTTTCAGCTTCTTTTCCTCTTCTTCGCTCCTCTTCTTCAGTTCTTCTGTCTTCTCTCTCTTCTTCCGGGTCAGAGGGCAGCGGTGGGCGCGGCTTCAGTGCTGTGCGCCGGGATCTGACAACAGACCCCGGCGCACAGCAGCTGTTGCCGCGCGGATCACAAGGGAGCGGTATAGGAGGTCTGTTAAAGACCTCCGATACCGCTCCCTTGCGAGCCTGCTCCTCCAGCGGCGGACATTACTGTCCGTCTCTGGAGGGGTGCCGGGTGCCCTGTGCGGTCGCACACCCCAAAGGTCGGCCCTGCTCTAAGTGGCCGGGAAGCCCCCACCAGGGCTGGCCTTAAGGGTTTGCGGCCGCACAGAGTTTAAATTAAAACATCAGGGGTTTTTTTCAACTTTATTTAACATCCTCCGTGTTAAATAAAGTAAAAAAACTTTATTTACATTGGGAGGATGTTAAATAAAGGTTAAAAAAAAAAAACCCGATGTTTTTATTTAAACATTGTGCGGCCGCAGACCCGTAAGGCCGGCCTTGGTGGGGACTTCCCGACCACTTAGAGTGGCGGACCCGGTCGCAGTTGCGGCGGGCTTAAGGGGCAGGTGCCCCTTATACCCTGCATTACTGCGGCCGTAGGTAGCGTAGGGGCCTGGAGCTGCAGCTCCATCAGCCCCTAAGTCAATGTGGCCCGGCCCACCGGGCAAATGCCCGGTGTGCCCGATGGCCAGTCCGGGCCTGCCACCAAGTAACAACACGGAGACTGAAATTGGATAAAGCAGGCCACAGCATATTTTATTAACAATAACCACAAACACTGTGTTGGCCTAAAACACCATAAAACCAATAAACATGAATCCACAATAAACCACACAATAAATACTAAATACAAATATACATAACACATAATCCATAATACATTCAAACGTAACCAACACAGGAACAGAATTAACCCCGTCCTTGCCGGCCGCTCACCACTGCACAATCCAGACCACAGGTACTCAACTCCCCCCTCGTCCAAACAAAAAATGACAGCTAATTTCCGCTGTGCCACCACCAATGCTAACCACCAGCCGTCCATAAGCTCGGTGGGCACGTCCAATAAAAACACCAGAGGTCAGGGGAGGATTGAGCCTTCCATTACACCAGCATTCAAACTCCATCACTTACCAAAACCAGACCGGCGAGGACACACAAACCACCAGCTGTGACAAAAGAAAGTGGAAAGCAGGTAAGTCTGTTGGCCGTGTCTGTAAAAGGTGACCGGGGTCACCCAGAGGACACCCTTTATCCCCTAGGGACTCCCGCCCCTACATTTACATACCCCAATCAAAAACTCACATGCCCTGAGCATGCACTCACCCACACATATCCATTTAGCTATGCTGATTCCCAGGGGCCTGATCTCGGGTCATGTATGTAGAGCTTGCTGTAGAGAAGAGAGAGTAGCATAATATAAACATTTAAGTACATAAAGCGATTTAAACATGTTAGAACAAGAGATCATAATCTGAAACTAGAGCGGCGTAGGTAACGTAATGACATTTTTCTTTACTGAGAGGGGAGAAGATAAGTGGAACAGTCTTACAGCAAAAGTGTTAGAGGTTAATACCGTAAGGGAATTTCAACATGCATGGGATAGGCATATCGCTAGCTATCTATAATCTAAGACCCAACCAAGGACACACTCAAAAGTTTGGGGTCACTTACCTGTGAAAACAATGACATTTCTAGCTATGCTATCATAATTGCAAAACAGTTTTCTAATGATCATTGGGACGGGAGTGATTGGAGTAAAAAAGGCCTCTGTACAGCTATGAAGATCCCATTAAATATCAGCTGTTTCCAGCTACAGTAGTAATTTACAACATTAACAATGTCTACACTATATTTCTGATCCATTTGATGCTATTTTAATGGACAACATTTATTTTTCATTCAAACATAAGAGAATTTCTAATATATGTGTGTGTCTGTGTGTGTATATATATATATATATATATATATATATATATATACACCCACACTTCAAATATAATGATGATATTTTATAATTCAGTACTACAAAAACATTGCAAGACACTTTTAAACAAAAATAATATCCAAGCTAGAACAAAAAAAATATTCCACAATTCTGCAAGAAAAATGTGTGTGGGGGAAATGTGAACCGCAGACATTGATTTATTCAGACAATTTTTTCATGCCTAGAAATTCATATTGAATCGAGGCTTCTGAGCTAATTTTTGCAGTAGGAGAGCCTATACACTATACACAGAATTTGTCAAAAATTTGCTGGTTCATTTCCAATTTTTTAAGGGAACGACATACCATTTTTTGTAGGTAGAATATTTACAGATTAACAGCAGCTTTCTTTGTGAACAATTCCCTTAATTAAATTACAGCTAACTTTAATAAAAAAAAATAACTTGCTAACTTATCTAGTTGCATTGCACTCCATGTGTGACCTCTAAATGAAGTCTCTTGTTTTCGACTGATTTTTTTTTACTTTTGGTTGCCTGGAGAGACAATAACTAACAGCAAGGAAATAGGAAAACATACAATGGGAAAAAATGTAGTGTTTTCCTGAGCCACACTTGTAAAAAGCAGTTGGAAGGCTGAAAAAGTCAGCGGCGGGTTCGGAGTCCCTACCAGGCATTGTTGAGGCTGAATGAAACACTGAAATGACTTTATCAGAGAAATCACATGGCTCTAGAATTAAGTTTGAAAAGTGTTACAACAAGAATAAAATGTCAGAAGTAATACACAGCGTCATTGTAAGCCTCTGATAAACATTTTCCATTGGAAAATAATAGAACACTAGGATGTGCACTGAATTTTTCTTGAGGCGGTTTCCCAAAACGTCCAAACATTTAAGAAAAAAGTGAGCAATGAAATGATATCTGTGTTTCTTGAAAGAACATCAATGGAAAACATGCTGAGAACACTACTGATTATAAACAAACATATTTAGAAAGCATTGCTTACCTACATACCGCTACGTTGGAAAGTCATAGTGCAGCGTATAGGGTTGAGAGTCACATAGTAAGAATGAACCATCAAATTACGGCAGCTGCAGTACGAGTATAGTTTAAGATTTAATGTTACAAATATATAAAATATATACAAAAGTAAAATTAATTTCTGATGTAAAAGAGCAGTATATTTGCAGATCAATGTACGAGGGCGAGTGACCGTCTTGGTGATATGGCTTTAATGCCATTTTACAACATAAATGAGCATGTTGTACTAGTAACGTCATAACATCATTCTATGTGATAAATTAAACTTATTCCATATGTACAGTGTCAAAAAAGCTAAACACTTTTAGTCCATGTAAAAGATACTGCCAACTTCAAGAGAAGAAAAAAAACAAGAAAAAAATAATATATTCTGTTCTGCTACTTTGATCATATCATACTCTTGCAGATTTATCTCCGAGGCATGTATTTGCTAATTCCATCTGTGTGTGTTAAACAGTTTGTGTCAGTGGATCCGTTGCTTCTTTATCATAAAAGAAATACATATTTAAGATGAAATCCGTGGATGAATTTCAAAGCATTGAGAGATTCCAACAGAATTAGCTACTTGTAAATGTATTTTCCTTTGTTCATATTAAAATTTCACTTTTACTTTTATTGTATTTTTTTTCCATTTTGCTTTATATTTGTTTGATGTGACATACAGGGATTAAGTGAAGATATCTTAATTTATCAGGGGGAAATAAAATTTAAGACAGAAAGAAATATCATGGCATATTTGCCATGTGGAAATGTGCATATGAATAAAAATGTCTTGCTATCCCACACTTATAGGGAGAATGTATTACCTTGGCTTTTGGATGCAATGTCCTTTGAGGAACATTACTGCAAGATTTAAGGGCCATACCAAATCTAAAGCAAATTACAGAGCAGATGTTAATGAGATGTGCGTATCTGAATATCTCATTAGTCCAATGTGGTATTCCATGTGGAAAACAAAACTGACACAAATTGAGGTAATTAGATGCATACTAAATACCGATATAATGTTAGAAAGGGAAGTTTAAGATGGCATGTGAGATTCAGTATCTTAGTTTTTATATTTCTTGAAAGAAACACTAGTTATGCAGATCCAAGAAAGAAGCTCAATATCCTGCCAACTTTACTACTTTTCTTCTACTGCTTAACGTCATCAATGCCGAAGTCAAAAACATTTTCCGCTTGTTTTATTGTCTTACTTTTTTAATACTTTAAAGAATACATGCAACTTGACATCCCAACTGGACTATAACTATACCACTCCAGATCACTAAATGGAGAGTGGGATCTATGAAATATATCAAATACTATGTGTAATGTAATTATATGAAGATAATGAGTAAGTTTTACATAGAAAACCACATAGAGTATATAGTAAGTGGTGAAATTCAGCCAGTTCTTGCCGGTTTGTGCAAACCGTTTCTTTAAAAATGCAGAATTTGCCGAACCATTTCTTAATTACCCTAGCTTAATTCGTATTGCCTGACTCCCCGGGACATGCAATTCCGGGCACTGGGCAGGTGTTTTTTCTTTTCCTTTTTATGTAGCTCTGCTGCGGGCAAACAGCAGGGAAAGAATCCAGATACCCCGCAATGCTGCATGGGACCTGGCTCCGCCTTTCTGGCAGTCGGTGGACGTCTGTGTGATGCAGACAACCCGCCGGGGCTTCTATGCCGCTTATCTGGTGGGCAGAGAGGCATATCTGGGGGGGCAGAGTGGCATATCTGGGGGCCATAAAGCATAACTGGGGGGCAGAGTGGCATATCATGGTACAGAGTGGCATATCAGGGGCATAAAGTATAACAGGAGGCAGAGTGTCATATCAGGGGAGCAGAGTGGCATATCTAAGGGGGCATGAAGCATATCTGGGGGCATAAAGCATATCAGGGGAGCAGAGTGTCATATCTGGGAGCATAAAGCATAGCTAGGGAGTGCATAAAGCTTATGTGGTGGGCAGAGTGGCATATCTGGGGAGCAGAGTGGCATATCTATAAGTAAGGTGCATTATGAATTAAGGGGGACCTTAAAATTACTATTGGCTTTCCAAATGTCTGTATATAACATATGCTGACTATGCAGCATCATAGATACCAATAATGTTAAAATACATGTATTCCTGTTCATTAGATAACATACTGTTTTACCATTCCACTAATGTGTATTTTTTCTTTAAAAATAAATGTATCTTTAAAATAGCACCTTTAAGGGTGTGGCTTATAAACAAGGCAATACAGTATAATGATAGTTAGCATTAATTAATGGTAATTAAAAGTATTATATTGATTGTGATTTTTTGTTATATGACTCTGGAATTACTCTGGTAATAATTTGCTTATGGTTTTTTTCTTTATTATTAATAAAATAAACATTTATAATGAAGGTTTAAATGTATAAATTGTATATATCATAAATATATAATATTTGTATTCATATAATGGTAATTAGCATTAATTAATGGTAATTAAAAGTATGCACTGATACGTTTTTGATTATTGATTGAGATTTTTTAATGTTACAAATGCAATTGATAAAGCACCAAAAGAGGCATCATAGATTTGTAAAATTCTTGATGTACATGCGGTTTTCACCTTGTTTCCAAGAAGTGGATTAAAAAAAATATTTGGTGGCTCTTTTATTAATAGCATTTGTCACATAAAAAAATCTCAATCAATAATCTAAAAAGCACCAGTGTATACTTTTCCCAGACTTAAAAAGCATGCAGTTAAAGTGTTCAATTTTTTTTTTATACATAATGTATTGGTTCATACATAAAAATACATAAATACATTCAACCAAAGCAGTTTACAAAAGAAATTTCTTAGATATAAATATATATACCCGAGAATAATTTTTATAATTTGAATATCCGCAAGGCCTCTAATACACTCCCATCCATACAACAATACTACCTAGATGTAGTCGAACAGCAGCAGCATCAGTAAGGGACCCAGATACAATACTATTTGGGGAGGGGTGGACTCTGGCACACTAAACCCATTGGGGTGCAATCCTTAATGTAGGTACATTACAAACCTTGATAACAAATACAAATACAATACAAACTTATTGTGGTAAATCGCAGATTTTTAACGAATAGAATTAGATCTTTAAAGAGTACTTGGATTTAATATAATTGAACCAAGGGAGCCATATATCATTATCTTTCTGAATATTCTGGGGGAAAAAAAAGTGTTCGATTTTAAGTCTGGAAAAAGTACGCACTGGTGCTTTTTAGATTATTGATTGAGATTGTTTATGTGACAAATAAAACATTTACTGGATATATACTAAACAGCTTGATATTGTTCAAAGTGCCTTTTTTACAGTAAATTTTACTCATTTATGTGTGACTGCCTGAGTCTCTGTGTGTGTGAGAGAGTGACTGCCTGACTCTGTGTGTGAGAGACTGCCAGAGTCTGTGTGTGTGTGAGAGAGATTGCCTGAGTCTGTGTGTGTGTGAGACTGCCTGAGTCTGTGTGTGTGTGGTGTGTGAGAGACTGCCTGAGTCTCTGTGTATGTGTGAGATTGCTTGAGTCTGTGTGTGTGTGTGTGTGAGAAAAACTACCTTGAGTCTGTGTGTGTGAGGTTTTTATTTTTTAGTAAGAAATCTCGGAAGTGGTTACTAAAAAAATTGAATTCCACTACTGTATATATATAGCATTTGACCCTGAACCCACTTGCTTACATGTTATGTCATTTTTCACTACACAGCAGAAACACAGTTCTCATTTTATTGGGTGTTGAGAGGGCCCATCTGGTCCATAGGGACCCTCTCCTGCAGCAGGGATATTAGCACAGATACAGTTGGGCTCTGTTGCTTTGGCATGATCAATGATGGCAGAGGAAACTTCTGACTTCCTGTCATGACAGGATCAGCTCATTAGAAGCTTAGTAGTCACGTTTCCATCTGTAAGATTGGAAATTGCATGGCTCTCTACTTGTAGGAAAATCCAAGAAGGGAGGGAGAGGGGGTAGATAGTGAGAGGAGGGTAGATAGCGAGAAGGGAGAGAGAGGTGGTAGATAGTGAGAGGGGTAGATAGTGAGAAGGGAGGGAGAGGGGGTAGATGGTGAGAAGGGAGAGAGAGGGGTAGATAGTGAGATGGGGAAGATAGTGAGAAGGGAGAGGGGGTAGATAGTGAGAAGTGGGGGAGAGGAAGGTAGATAGTGGGAAGCAAGGGAGAGTGGGGTAGATATTGAGAAGCGAGGGAGAGGGGCTAGATAGTGAGAAGCGAGGGAGAGAGGTAGATTTAACTACTACCGATTCCTCTTTGTATGAAATTCCACTTACACCAGTGGCTTAAGACAATTGGTTTATTAAAATAACAAATACATGTATGTGAGTATATAGAGAAGCATCTGAAATACAATGCTCTATGACTCTAAATATACTATGCTAGTGACTCTATGTGTGCATGTAAGGATGGGGTGTCCCTGACACCTTGATGTTATCCCTTGTATCTTCCTTCTTTTCCTCTGTTGCTCACACAACACCATTATAGCCACCATGCCCAAACAGTCCCAGCCAATCATCTTCTGAGTTTTTGTCCAATCATCCTTAGGAAGGCACAATCTGGTACCTGCACCAGCTGCCTGTAGAGATCGCTCTTGTCCAAGAAGTTAGATTGCCCCCACAGTGAAGTTGATGGTCTTCAGGGCAAAATCAGGGTGGGTCTCGGGAATGTTGATATTGTCTCCTGCAATCCTTTTGTTGTAGGAGAAACACATGCTCCTCTCCAGCCCAGCTACCATCTCCTGCAGTCCTTTTGTTGTAGGAGATTGTAAATTGTATCTCCTGTTGGTTGTTCCCACCTGGTAGAGAGATAGCCCTTTGATGTATTGGCAGTTCCTGGAGCTTTGGGTTTTGCCCCTAGTGTAATTCCTTGAAACTGGTTTACTCAAGAGGAACCCCACTGTGTTGGGAGATAAATGTTGTCCTTGGAGATTAATAATTGACTTTTATTTGTTACAAGGCGGAAAGGTAGATAGTGAGAAAGAGGGTAGTAAGTATATTGGAATGTCTGCCTCAGTATATAGTGATGGGTGTTATGCTGTGCCCCGTCAATTTCTGCCTCAGTATATAGTGGTAGGTGTTATGCTGTCCATGTCAATATCTGCCTCAGTATATAGTGGTAGGTGTTATGCTGTACCACCGTCAATATCTGTCTCAGTATATAATGATAACAGTAATGATGTACCACCTTCAATGTCTGCGCCAGTATATAACGATAGAAGCTATGCAGTTTTAAAGTGTGTGTGGGGGGTGCCAGATACAGGATCCGCGCCAGGTGCCAAATACTCTAGGTACGCTCCTGGGCATATCGGTTCATGAATACCAATAAAAGGCAACCAGACCATATTAAAAAAAAAAGTTTTGGATAGTGAATACATTTTTATTAATCTAGGACTAATATATAAGAATGTTTCCATCAAAAGGATAAATGCCACTGTGCTTTTTACTTTTTGCTTTATTAATAAAACATTCACAGAATTCATCCCGGTAACATATACTCATGGAAATATGCTTCACTGCAGATAAACTTAAGTGGTTTGCAGAAAACTTCTTTAAAATGTAATTTCCAAACTAAACTATCTCTTTATTGGACCCAATCAAAATGAAAAAATTGTAAATGTAAATAAAATTCAAGTTAATATTTTCCAATATGTAAAATGCATTTCATAACCACAAAAAAGCGATTCAGAAGTTCATAGAATTGAAAGGAAAAAATGTCAAGGCCTGCAAAAAAAAAGTATCCAGGTTTGCAAGAACAGCAGTATTTTCTTCTGAAAATCATAATGGAATAGGAAGATTGTTTTGAAGATACAACTGCATAATCACACTTCTGAGTTGGAATAGAGGTCATGGCTGTTTCGATGCTATGAAGCATAACATTGCACGTTTGAGATTTTTGGTTTTCAGAGCATGTGCATATGTTCCACTTGATTATGGCTACCAGCTAATTACACACACAAGGGTGTTTTTATCATTACAGTTAAAATGTAGTTACGCTGCTTTGAGGTTTAAGAGAAAATTAATTGCCTAGAATTACCTTTCCATGGCTAAAGCAAATATTTGTCTTTTTGCAATACATTTTCTTAAACAATATGATTTTAAACAATGGCTATAATTTAAGAGCAAGGCAACGAAAAATGTAAGGATACTGGTATGATCTTTTAATTCCTTTCACGTGTCAGCTTTTTACCTAATGTAGCTACTACTTATTTTTATAACAGGGAACTAATTGTCAAGGTTCTCCACCAAGCAAGCAATAGTGTTTTCTTCCTCTACAGGAGCTTTGTTAGCTTATTTGTAGATTGCCATTGTTATGATGTGGAGGTAGTTCCATGATCCCTGGAGCCACCAGAGCTTGGGAAATAAGGTAACCAAATAATTCTTGTAAGTATCTCCTGTTTCCATGCGATTGAATGGGAACTGCCACTGACCCACTCATAGATTATATCTTAAAGTATGTCAAAATATACGGTGTATCCAAATAGGCAAAACTGAAGGATAATCTATGTATTCAATCTGAAAAAGCCTAGTTATTTTTCAGAGCCTACAAGAATATTATTAAGTAAATTAACAAAAAAAAGATAACATGCAAATCCATGTACAAAGTTACAGTCATATAGCAAGGACACAACACGTGGTTAAAATACCCCAGATGATATCTGCAGATTCACCATGTCTTATGTTTGAGCCGATGCCTTCAGTGTTTTTGTCTTCAGATTAGTACATTAATCTTTATCCCTTTTTTTTTTAATTTTAACATTATCCCCCAAAAGTTATTTTTATTTTAGATTGGATCCATCAATTATCAAGTGTAGTAACTCTATTTAGGACTCTCACATGTTCTCATAGTTTGCTGGGTTTATTACAAAAAATCAGAGGACTGCATTATTTTTTCCCGTATGTGGATTCACACTCTGACCAACTGAGCAAGAGGGAGCACTGACACTGCGTCTTACACTGGAACAAGATGATCAGTCTGGATTTCAGCCAAGGTCATGTAAAGAGATCCTGGAACTTTCTCAGTAGTACTTGAGAACTAATTTTGTGAGAATCTTGTACTATTTGGTGATAAATTAAAAGGAGGGAATGAGCAATTTGTCAAACTATAGTGTCCATAGATAAAGCACTTGAGAAAAATAAATTAAAGTCTAAAAGCAGCACTACCGTAAGTTATAGTTGCCCATATAATATCTACAAATCTGACAATATGCAATTGTCATATCGTTGGATATTTGCAAATAGCACACAACAAAACTTTTACTCAAAGTCTTAAACATTACTGTTTGATAGAAAACTAGAGATGCTGTGGTAAGAAGAATCTTATCACTTACGGAAGCAGGTACGGTGGGGCAAAAAAGTATTTAGTCAGCCACCAATTGTGCAAGTTCTCCCACTTAAAAAGATGAGAGAGGGCTGTAATTTTCACCATAGGTACACTTCAACTATGAGAGACAGAATGGGGGGAAAGAATACAGGAAATAACATTGTAGGATTTCTGATAAATTAATTGGTAAAATAAGTATTTGGTCACCTACAAACAAGCAAGATATCTGGCTCTCACAGACCTGTAACAACTTCTTTAAGAGTCTCCTCTGTCCTCCACTCGTTACCTGTATTAATGGCACCTGTTTGAACTTGTTATCAGTATAAAAGACACCTGTCCATAACCTCAAACAGTCACACTCCAAACCCCACTATGGCCAAGACCAAAGAGCTGTCGAAGGACAACAGAAATAAAATTGTAGAAATGCACCTGGCTGGGAAGACTGAATCTGCAATAGGCAAGCAGCTTGGTGTGAAGAAATCAACTGTGGGAGCAATTATTCGAAAATGGAAGACATACAGGACCACTGATAATCTCCCTCGATCTGGGGCGCCACTCAAGATCTCACCCCGTGGTGTCAAAATGATCACAAGAACGGTGAGCAAAAATCCCAGAACCACACGGGGGGACCTAGTGAATGACCTGCAGAGAGCTGAGACCAAAGTAACAAAGGCTACCATCAGTAACACACTACGCCGCCAGGGACTCAAATCATGCAGTGCCAGACGTGTCCCCCTGCTTAAGCCAGTACATGTCCGGGCCCATCTGAAGTTTGCTAGAGAGCATTTGGATGATCCAGAAGAGGATTGGGCGAATGTCATATGGTCAGATGAAACCAAGGTAGAACTTTTTGGTAGAAACTCAACTCGTCGTGTTTGGAGGAGAAAGAATGCTGAGTTGCATCCAAAGAACACCATACCTACGGTGAAGCAATGGGGTGGAAACATCATGCTTTCGGGCTGTTTTTCTGCAAAGGGACCAGGACGACTGATCCGCGTCCTGATCCGTGTAAAGGAATGAATGAATGGGGCCATGTATCGTGAGATTTTGAGTGACAACCTCCTTCCATCAGCAAGAGCATTGACGATGAAACGTGGCTGGGTCTTTCAGCACAACAATGATCCCAAACACACCGCCCGGGCAACGAAGGAGTGGCTTCGTAAGAAGTATTTCAAGGTCCTGGAGTAGCCTAGCCAGTCTCCAGATCTCAACCCCATAGAAAACTTTTGGGAGTTGAGGGAGTTGAAAGTCCGTGTTACCCAGCGACAGCCCCAAAACATCACTGCTCTAGAGGAGATCTGCATGGAGGAATGGTCCAAAATACCAGCAACAGTGTGTGAAAACCTTGTGAAGACTTACAGAAAACATTTGACCTCTGTCATTGCCAACAAAGGGTATATAACAAAGTATTGATATGAACTTTTGTTATTGACCAAATACTTATTTTCCACCATTATAGTTGAGGTGTACCAACGATGAAAATTACAGGCCTCTCTCATCTTTTGAAGTGGGAGAACTTGCACAATTGGTGGCTGACTAAATACTTTTTTGCCCCACTGTATATACATTTTTGATTGAGTGACGTTAATTGGATAATTGTTGCTGGAACCTAGGCATGCTGGGACTTGTGTATTGATGCTGCCAGCACATCACTTACAGCCACCCTGTACCAGCATGTACTGGCTGATTTGGCATGATAGGAGTTTGATTGCTAACAGCATGCATAGGTTCCAGCATTTACTGGTTGCCTGGGTACAAAAGGAGTGTGATTGCTGTTGTCCAATATACCAAAATTGGACAAAAAAATTATAACAATATTAATTTATATATGATTGTTGACAGCATATATATGATTGTTGAAACCATGCTGTCCACTCAGGAAGCAACACTTCAATTTCACATGCTGTTGTGCAAATGGAACAGACAACAGGTGGAAATTATAGGCAATAAGCAAGACACCCCCAATAAAGGAGTGGTTCTGCAGGTGGTGACCACAGACCACTTCTCAGTTCCTATGCTTCTTCCTGGCTGATGTTTGGTCACTTTTGAATGCTGGCGGTGCTTTCACTCTAGTCGTAGCATGAGACGGAGTCTACAACCCACACAAGTGGCTCAGGTAGTGCAGCTCATCCAGGATGGCACATCAATGCGAGCTGTGGCAAGAAGGTTTGCTGTGTCTGTCAGCGTAGTGTCCAGAGCATAGAGCGCTACCAGGAGACAGGCCAGTACATCAGGAGACGTGGAGGAGGCCGTAGGAGGGCAACAACCCAGCAGCAGGACCGCTACCTCCGCCTTTGTGCAAGGAGGAGCAGGAGGAGCACTGCCAGAGCCCTGCAAGATGACCTCCAGCAGGCCACAAATGTGCATGTGTCCACTAAAACGGTCAGAAACAGACTCCATGAGGGTGGTATGAGGGCCCGACATCCACAGGTAGGGGTTATGCTTACAGGCCAACACCGTGCAGAGAACACCAGGATTGGCATATTCGCCACTGGCACCCTGTGCTCTTCACAGATGAAAGCAGGTTCACACTGAGCACATGTGACAGACGTGTCTGGAGACGTCGTGGAGAACTTTCTGCTGTCTGCAACATCCTCCAGCATGACCGGTTTGGCGGTGAGTCAGTAATGGTGTGGGGTGGCATTTCTTTGGGGGGCTGCAAAGCCCTCCATGTGCTTGCCAGAGGTAACCTGACTGCCATTAGGTACCGAGATGAGACCCCTTGTGAGACCATATGCTGGTGCGGTTGGCCCTGTGTTCCTCCTAATGCAAAACAATGCCAGACCCTCATGTGGCTGGAGTGTGTCAGCAGTTCCTGCAAGAAGAAGTCATTGATGCTATGGACTGGCCCGCCCGTTCCCCAGACCTGAATCCGATTGAGCACATCTGGGACATCATGTCTCGCTCCATCCACCAATGCCACATTGCACCACAGACTGTCCAGGAGTTGGCGGATGCTTTAGTCCAGGTCTGGGAGGACATCCCTCAGGAGACCATCCGCAACCTCATCAGGAGCATGTCCAGGCGTTGTACTGAGCCTCATTGTGACATCAAAGTTGGATCAGCCTGTAGTGTGGTTTTCCATTTTGATTTTGAGTGTGACTCCATATCCAGAGCTCCATGGGTTGATTAACATTAAATTAACATTGTTATTAAATTTTTTTGTGCAATTTTGGTGCGTAACTTACTTTTATTAAAAGTGTGGGATTTTTTAAATTATTTTTAAAGGTGGGGGGGTCATTTTCGGTTTTGATCCAGAATTTTCATTTCAGTGTATCCCTAGGATAAATAGAACTATTTCATTTTGACTTATCCAGAATCCTGAATTTGTAGTCACAAAACTTTCTAGGCCCAGAAATCAGTGAGAGGAAAAGTAAAGGTTTTGTGTCATTTACTTTATTTTAATCTGCATTATCTTATTAAAGGCCATATTTTCGCACAGTGAAAAACGAGTGCGGCCCTCACACGTATACAATTCTGATGAAGTGGCCCACTGCAGAAAAAACTTGGACACCCCTGTTGTAGCATATGGTATTTGTCCAACAACCTTTTAAAATACTTTGTTCTTCTTGCATATTATTTAACTCATGCATCCAAAACACCACCCAGTCATGCATTTACTGAATCACAAGGCATGATCCCCTCCAAAATAGCTCCTTGTAAATCATTTTAAAATAATCATAAAATGTGAGTGAAATATAAGAAGAATGTCATTAATATTGATGGATTTGTTCAAGATCTAACAGTTTTGTGTGTATAAGAATCAATACTAAAATATGTAGCTCTAGGGAAGAGCCTTTTAATGAGCATAGTCCTAGACATTTTGCATCAACTTCTAAATGTAGTAGTTGAAGTTTTGCAGGTAAAGTAAAATTTCAATTGATCCACACTCCATTTCATTTTATAATGACTTTTCTTTGTTCATTTTGTATTGATACTCATTTGTAGCTATAGTGATATGCTGAACGTATGGATATTGCAGAGGAATAAACCTACAACTTGCATAACAGTAACAATGTAAACAAAAAAACCCAACCAAAAGAAAAAGAAACTTTTTGCAAATTGATTAAAAAAAACTATATTGAAGAGCAAAGGGTGAACGCAATACTGTCTGTGCAGATAAAAGTGGACGGGCATGTACAGAAACTAACTGGCTTTCTGGCACTCCCAGTCAATGCCTGGTCAGCCAGTGGTCTAGAGCTTTATACATGCTGATGCTAGATTATGTCCTGCAAAGTGTAGGCTGCGAGCTTGACAAACAGCCACACACTGTGAAAGTATAAAAAACATGATACAGCCCTGCGTATCCAGCTGTAGGCCACATGTATGGCTGCCAGCCTTGGAGTGCCAGGGCTGCTTAGATAACGCCAGTCTAGCCCTAGGCATCTATCTGCTAATATTTGTCTTGCATGACTATGAAAAAAAAGTGGTGTAAGTAAATACCTAGAATTACGCATGTAAAACCCATATATATATATATGTTCTTCTGTTTGTTGTTGTAAGATGATCGTAGAAATATGCAAGTTTCCAGTATTTACCAAGCAATAACTCTTTGGATATGCAGGTATGGGAAATAGCCAAGAAATTGACATAATTCTGCAGTTATGTACTGAAAAACTAGTAACCAATGATTTCTATTTTCACATTGGGTCACAAAACAATGACGTGTAAAAAGTTATTCATTTAAGTGTGAAATTGTGCAGTGTTTTCACTCCAGCAATTGCTGCATTCTGGATTATGTAACCATGTTATGGCAAAATGTAGACACTGACTCGACAAAATTGTTCCTAGGCGCACCATTGATGAACTATAATATTGGTGGTATGTACAATCCTAGTATAAGTTGCTTTGTTAAAAAGCAAAACTCGATTCGATGAATCTATTTTTATCGATTATAAAATGAGGGTTTTGCCTGTTCTGTTTTGGCAGCTTGCTACACAAGCACAAAAAAGTAGCATGTCGCCACGCATATCCAGCTGTCAAACTCACATGATGTTATTATCCACCAAACAAAAAGTGGCAGGGACACCCAACTAGGGCTGCAACAACTAATCAATAAATTCGATAATAATCTAATGAAAATCATTGCCAACGAATTTCATTATCGATTAGTTGGATCGATTTTTATCGATTATAAAATGAGGGTTTTGCCTGTTCTGTTTTGCCTGTTCTTGCAGGCTTTAGGAAGCTGTTGCACACCAATATACAGTGGATACTTATGCAACCAGGTTATTGTCAGTTTTTTATTCTCCCCCCTCAAAGATTTCAGTTGGTTTTGCAATTGAATTGTTCACATTATAGGTCACATTAAAGGTGGGAAAAGTTCTTACATGATTTATCGTTGTCTCATTCTTTTTTTTTTTTTTTAATATTTTTTTTTTTTTCATATCAAAATTTTATTTAATTTTCCATACATAAAAAACATTTTGACAATAAACAAACATAAAATAAATAAATAAACAAGGAAAAAAAAAAAAAAAAAAAAGACAGATAAACCGCCGATTCGGGATGCAACAGATATGGGGAAGCAATGTATCTCCTATTGCACAGTTTCCAGGAGCTGTATTCGTTTCTCCCATTTTATATACTTATTTATGCTATAGCCAACTGATTTTGTTATGCCCAATTCCATTTTACAATGGTATAATGAACGTAATCTTATCTCTGGCCACTGGGGAACCTTATTAGTTTTCCAATATTTAGCTATAAGTGTCTTAGTGGATAGGAGTACGTTGTCTCATTCTTTAACATCACAAGAACCTGGCATTTTGACAGGGGTGTATAGACGTTTTATATCCACTGTATTAAACTTAGCACTCAGGTCAAGTGTTTGGGTGCTAATAAATAGATCCTTCCCATCATAGATCAAAATTGCACTCACCGCCATGGTATAGGACCTTAGCTGTGTGCTTCGTTGCATAAACTTGAATTTAATTACAAAGATAGCTGTATACCACAACACTGAAAGCAAATGCTGAAAAATACTAAACAGAAAAAATAAGCAAAAAGACAAATTTAGGTTCACTTTACAGCTTTACCTGTGTGTAGATCATAACAAAGGAAGATTAAGAAGTATAACGTAAACAGCTGAACTTGGGATGTCGATAATGGTTTGATACACACGTTGCCGAGTTCCGGATTTCAATACAGGCCGTTATTTATTTCTACTATGTGTGACAAATGTGCAGCTACAAGTACAGTGAGAACCTTCCTATTTCTATAATTTTGATTTACAATTTACATATGGACATATAATAGGTTCACTTGGACTCTTGAAGTTGATATCTGTTTGGCCCGCTACTACTATAGCCACAGGAACTTACTATGATCTATTATTATTATCTATAGACTTTAGGGAAAGCAGGATCTACCTGAAAATATTTTTTGGGAACATCTTAGATTATTATTCTTATATAGATTAGGTTTCATATCCCTGGTGCTAACATTAGCACTGAAAAACCATCACAGCCATAAGCTATATAAACACAGGGCAGGCAGAATGTGCCAGCAGTACCTTCAGTATGATTCTCCTGGAGGTAAATAGGAAACAATCATACTAAAATCCAAGACCTGCAGCAGCTAATATATATCTGCCTTATACCATTAATTAGATGTGGCCACATAAATAAAGTAACCATAACCTTAATTACCGGGCTTTTATCCCTGGGAGGAGGAGCATGATCATACAACTTTCAGAAGTGCTTTTTCAGCACATTTATGGCACACAATTAAAGCATGATATTATAAAGACATTATCTATATGGATCCTGGGCTCATTTAAACTTAAACAGTTGGCTTCTAGAAGTGAACTAATCATAAATCCTTGAGCTGTAAAGCATCAGTGAATGAGATTGTCTTTTGTCTTCTAACACTATTGAATATATTTTGTAAATCATAGTATACATATTAAAAAAAGGATCAGGCTTTTGTTGTAAAGAGGAACAAATAACATAAGGTAATCAATTTTCTTTTTGTCTAACTTCATATGAAGGTCCTACTCTAGTCTAATTATTCTTCCCAATAGGATTGTTTTGTGCGTATGTTATCTTGAACTTTTCTGTTCCCCTGCTGAATGGAAAATTACAGTTCATATCATTAAGGCTGTGGCTGCTCATGTTGCACATTTATCAGCTGTGATATTTCAGGGATATGCAAAATGGCTATTCTGCTTTTGTGATTAGCATAAAAAGCTCAGACACACCAACTGTAAATTGTACTTTTTATATAATATAAATACATTTTATTTGATTCTTTTAACTCACTCCAAATGTTTTTTTAACATAAAAAAGACAACGGTATACATAGTTTGGGAGTGTAAGGTCCATTCAGCATTCAACATTCCCTCAAGCCAATGTTTTATCACTTTAGCTAAGTCAAAACACGTTATGCAGAATTTTCTTTAATGCCTGCTAATTTTGAATGAGATGACCATAAAGAGAAAAGGATTTCCTATGGCTTTGGCCATGGTGTCCTTCCACTGCTGGTATGTAGCTAGAATAAATTTGAACCAATATAAAGATATATGTCATACATAAGAGTAGTTTCTAATAACTGTTGACCTCAAAAGCTAGGTTTTCTTTGGTACCAAGATGTCAGACAAGGGTGCGGCACCTCTCACTTTCTCAATTATGATCTCAAGTTTCCAAGTTAAGGTTGCTTCAAAATTCATAAATTACAGTCCTCTCGATTAAAAAAAAACATAACATTTGTAACATATGTAACACTAGTTTTACAATTCAAGGTTAAAGTAAATAGTTCTTTAACAAGGCGAGTGGCTGCTTGCTACACAAGCCCCAAAAAAGTAGCGTGTGGCCACGCATATCCAGCTGTCAAACTCACATGATGTTATTATCCACCAAACAAAAAGTGACAGGGACACCAAACCATAGTCCAGCCCTGATGGTTAGTAAGTCCCATTGCACAAAAATGGGAAACAATTGCTAACTGCTGTTAATTGTTTGTATCTCATACTAGCAGCACAACATCTGATTCCACATTTAAACACGTGTTGATATGATCAAATTATCAGATTAAGCTCAATTATGTTAAAAGGAAAATGTTTAAAGTATAAACTTGAGGATAATGCTACTAATAGTTTATGTACAGGTGTTGCAGGAGTAGTGCTTTTTTTTCTCATAATATATCTATGGTTTTGAAATGTTTAAATTATAAAACGGCTATCCACGTTCTTTTATTTTGATGTGGTTACCCCAATTAAATTTGGTTATTTTTCTGGGTTTAATGTCGGAAACATCATAAACAATTTCTCAATTGGTTAAATCATATAAAAGCTTGATTCATTTAAAATAGTCAGTGTGTGCTGGGTTAATGTTTCAGCTTTCCTCAGTGTGTTAAATTTCTTTTGACATGTCCCAAGAATTTCAAACAAAGTGATTGTCTAGAATGTACATAAGCAGTAAAATCTGCTCACTAAAAAGAATCACTTAAATCTTGTTTTCTTCATACCGATTTACTGTATTAGTGGTCGCAGTCTATAATCCACAATCACTATTTCGGCACTAGTGAGGTACAGACAGATCACCTATTAAATACATTTTATAGCAACGTATATTTAAACTAATAGCACAGTAACAGATATAGGTATGAAGGTGATGTTCAGTGTCCTGCACAAATCTCCTACATAATTAAAAGAAGGAATTTCTTTTTAACTTTCTTTCAGCTCAATAACTGACAGCTAACGCGCATTAGAAAACATCTCAGTGAGATGTGTTTGACATAGCTAATACCGGTAGTAGTTATGCTATTCACCAGCACAAGGAGTCTTTGCACGAAATAGTAACAGCAATTCCATGAATTTGTTCCTAGCTTTCGCTAGTGCACAATCGTTGTATTTTAGAAAGAAACAGTGTGACATTATAAAAATATTACTGGCCAGAGCAGGATTTACAGGACAATATTAATCTAAGGAAATCCATATTAATGAGTGTTATTACAAACTGCTGTCATCCAGATCACACAAAGTATTCTGAGTATGACATCAAAATAAACTGCTTGTATCAGGCAACAATTAGTTAAAAGATGGCTCTCCAGACATTGGTACATCAGCTTCCACTGCATGTAACATCTTTTATTAGTGAATTGTTTTTCTTTGTTCTATGCTCTGTGCAACTGAAACATCTTTAGTGGGAATCAGCCATTATAAAAGCAAATTGCAAAAAGAAGCAACATTCAAACAACACATAGCAGACAATGGACTAAAAAATCTGAATAGGACAGGAGACATTTCACAGCCAACAAGACACCTAAATATGACCTGAGTGCTGCTTCATTCCTCCAGTTTATTTATTTTTTGGGAAATTGCACTGTCTGTGTGCATTAGTACCTCCCATTCACATCTACACTACATGAAGTCTAGTGTTCACCGGTGGAAACAGCTATTAATGTGCTAGAAATGTCACATAAGCTTTCAGGACTTTCAAAGGTCTCCTCTTGGTGCAGGACGGGTCCCTTCTTCAGAACGTCTGAGGTCCCAAAAGCTTATACAACTTGAAATATTTTTTGATGTTAGATCAATAAAAAGGTTATCAACTATGAACGAAAAAATCAATTTTCCTTGTGATCCTCCTGCAAATGTACAGTGGAGGTATGCTTCAGCAAACATATTCAGATGGAGAAACAAGAATAGTTTGAAACAAAAAGAAATTATTCCGTCGATGGCTTCATACCAAGTACTATCCACTTTTTTTTGTCCCCTTCCTGTTTTATATGATGACCTACCTATTTGGCCTTTTTTTCATTTTTTACTTAAGATCTTTGAACAAATGTGGTTATGCAGTTTAATAACCAAGTCATTACATTGTAACTACTGCTTAGGGAACATTAGTATTTGTACACAACCCTATAGTTAATTGAGATCTGTATTTTAAACCTTTTAACCACTACTTATTAATTTTTGCTGTTATGACTTTTACAATAAAACATTTTTAGGGTATTTTGTTTAATAAAAGTTAACTTTTAATTTAGTAATTCTGGACTGTTAGTTTTGTTAGCTGGTATATTAGGCTTCCTTATCCGTGGAAACTGGCTCGTGTTGCACGGAAAAATGAGAACTTTGTCAATTTGCACAAATCGCCATAACATTGAATGCACCACTTGATCACAATTCATGTGTTTTGCACTGTAGGACTGGCTGTTCTTCCTGTCATGACTTCTTCCTGTCAAGATAGAGCCACTATCTCATGCCAAGTGCTGCTTAAATGTCTGCGAATAAATATATTATATTAGATTTAAGTTTCTGATTTTCGAACTAAAGAAACATAGAAATTTAAAATGATCACCTCTAGAGAAAAATGTTAACACAGACATATGCTGAAGTCAAAATCATATAGTACTCTTGGGCACAGACACATTTAAATGATTTTTATCTGTCAAATCTTGTTGTTAAATGACTTCCTGGTGCCACTAATGTAAAGTGAGAAAATGTCAGATGCATGTATGTGGCATCTTCAAACATGTATCAAACATAGGTGCATAAACTTTTTGTGATGCACGGAGCTTTTGGTTAATGCTATATTTTTTATATTGAACCCTTTCTTCTACACATGCGGCACAAGCTCTTCGTGCTTGTTACTTTTACAATGCCAATGGTAGTAACTTTAAGTGCACTGTAATAAACACACATCTAACTTTATTTGCGCATTAAAGTCAATTTACACCTATAAATATTGGCTGCATGATTACCTATCAGTGTAAAACACATGAATTGTGATCAAGTGGTGCATTCCATGCTTTATAAATTATTTTAATTAAGCAGTAACAAAATCTGTCTGGCAAAACTTACAGTAAAAAAAAAACCACCAAAAAACATATGCTTTGCTGTCACTGATAACAGTCTATATGACACTAGAGAAAATTAAAACCAAATGGTTTACCAGAACACTAGCTATCAATTGCTGATCCCATCTCTGTTTTCACAGTCTCTTATACTGTTATACCTAATGCTATACCCTTGTCCTTAGATATACTGTAGAGTGAATTTAGGTTGTAGCCCACATATCACAAGATAATACATAGAAAACAATTAGCAGTTTAAAATAAATTACAGAAGTACTGTCTCTGCTATACTTATGAGGTGTGTAGTGTATATCTATGGAAGGTGGCAGGGCTGGGTTGGATATGTATAAGGTATATGTTCAAAAAAATGTAATCCTATTCTGCTATTTTTTTTGTAGAGGCTCTGACCTTATTAAGTCCTTCATGGCTATCATGTGTGTGCTTAAATATAATCATTGTATTAGCTTCTACTACTTCTGCACTGAAGCTGTTCCACATACCTACTACTAAGTAATCTAAAAATGAGTGAGGACACCGAATAAATCTCACTGATTTAACTATACATTATACAGGACCAACCTGTAGGTCACTGGGGATGGAATCTGTGAATCCTCTATGGGGAAAATTAACATCAAGGGTACCCAGGGGCGTACCTAGAGTATTTGGCACCTGGGGCGGATCCTGTATGTGGCACCCCCCCCCCACATACACTTTTTAAAACTGCATAGCTTCTACCGTTATATACCGGCGCAGACACTGAAGGTGGTACAGCTTTACTGTTATTATATTGACAGTGGTACAGCGTAATCCCTATCACTATACACTGAGCCAGGCATTGACAATAGTGCAGCATAACTCCTATCACTATATACTAAGCCAAACATTGATGTGGTGTAGGCCTACCGCTTCATTGTCTGGCTTAGGGATGCCCTGAAACAAATTCTGGACTGAAACCGGAAATGCAGCATTTACCTGGCCGAAACCAAATATGACCCCCCCACACCATAAAAGAAATCTAACACTTTTATTTAAAGTAAGAAACACACCAAAATAGGACAAAACAATTAAATAACAATATTAATAATATATATATGTAACCAAAGAAAAAATGGGCACTCACGGGTCTTTGCAGTAAAGTGCATTAAACACTAGTTTATTTCAATCAGCACGGCCAACGTTTCGGACCACCTCCAGTCCTTTCTCAAGGCAAAGACCCGTGAGTGCCCATTTTTTCTTTGGTAACATATATCTGGCTATTTTTGGAGCACCCGGGCAAATGTATATTAACAATATTTCTGTGCAGCCGCTCCCTTTGGTTTGTATATATATATATATATGTTAACAATCACATAGGAATCACATTCCTATAATGCCTAGGCATACCCAGATTCCAGGATATACTGGCAGACTTGGCATGATAGGAGTATGATTGCCCTATCTACCCCTTCTCACTCCCTTCTGCCCTATCTACCCCCTATCCCCCATTTCACCCATTCTCCCTATCTACCCCCTCCTAACTATCTACCCTCTGCCCCTTTGAAGTTCACTTACCTTTCAGGAGTCCTGCAGTGGGGGTGCAAGGCCTCTGCCTCCCAGCTCTGCCACTGTATGGAACAGTATAGAGTGATGGGAGTTATGATGTACTTTTAGAGCAAAATTATATAATGAAAAAGACATTGGAAATGGTACAGCATAACACCCATCACTCTCACACACATACCAATCCACACACTTACCAATCCACACACATACTCATCCACACATAAATACCAATCCACAGAATCCACACATAAATACCAATCCACACATATACACC
>VKOC01034464.1:0-13953 GCA_009364415.1 Spea multiplicata | reverse complement strand
AAATACGGTATATATATATATATATATATATAGCCAGAACATTGTGACCAATTATGTTTTTACATTATGTGGATGGCCGTATGTGTCACTTATGTGGAGAATAATTTAAAGGATTTAAAGGACCTGTTGCTTACGGTGGTCATAATGTTATGGCTAATCGGTTTATCTAATATATATATATATATAATAATATAATACTATATATATAATATGCACACACATTTGTGTGTGGTTGTTATTACTAGAAAAAAAGTGGCAAATATGTTTCTAGAAGATATCAGTTTCATACTTAAGAGCCCATATGGGAATTAATGCTAATTTGCATGATTCTGCATTTGTATGAAGAGGCAAAGCACATTAAAAGAAATGATGTTTCCTTTTTCTGTCTTAATGATAGATATTTATGTAGAACAGATTTTGCATTTACAGGCAGAGGCTACTATTGCTACAGCCGGATTGCAGAGAAAATGTAAATCCCGCTTAAAGCTTCGTGGTCTGAATGTCTATATAGTTAGAACATAGCTGTACATGTATTTCCTCAAAAGAATAATTAAAATCACAAAGTATTTTAGAGTGAAACGTATTGCATTTAACGACCATTTTTGTATATAACCACATCAAAATTTCAGATGTCAAAAAAGAAAATTGTTAGGACCCTGGGGTAAAATACATTAAGTACATCATAATACTGTGATGAACGATTAAATAATCTTAGCTTACTTTTTCTATGTAAAGGAAACAAACGTTTCGAGTTATCTTAACTACAATGTAAGAAAGGGTTTTTTTTATTTTTTACTTTTTATATAAGAATATAACTAAATGTATCTTGAATTCTCTTTTGCGTTGTTTAAAGGTATTTTAGAAATTATACGTCATCTGGCATGTCAAACTGGCCAATACGCAATATACTTGTTGCCATTATATAACTTACATGCACTAGCGTGAGATGTGAGTGTGTGAGAGTTCACATGAGTTTAGTGAATAGACAAATATTTTGCATTTACTTATAATTTTGGATAAAAATGTTCCCGGATTTGGTTTAGAAAAAAAAACCTGGTTTGTCTACTTAAAGCAAAGAAGTTCCTTTCACTTTATAATTATTATATGAATAAACTGTACATTTAATATACCAACAAACAAGATCATTGTATACCAAACCAAGTTCTACATAATACATTTTATGTTCCTAAAGCAACAAACTGCATGTTTTTCATTTTTTTTTATAATAGAAGTAAAAGAACCCATTTTAATCATATATATATATAGAAATGTTACATCTCTGGGTTGTTAAAGCAAACGGTGATGCAAATGGCAGTGGTGCAAAAAAAAAGTATTTCAGCAACATTCTCTATCTGGATCATTTCCATTCTATTTGTGCAGTTCTTATTAGCGAATGTATGTTGAAAAGGCTTGATGTTATGAATTTTGCATATGAAATGACCATTTAGTGAATAAATGAGGAAAGCAATGCATGTATGAAGATGCTCAGTATGGAAATGCGCCTGTAAAATGCGTATGTAAAAGAGAAAAGCGAGAAAAGACGAGGAAGAAGTGAAAGAAAAAAAAAAGAAAAAATTAATCTGCGACTATAGTAATAGTTTATGTGCCCAAAGTGCTAATTATTTTGAATACCGTTATTTTTAAGAGAATGTTAAACCTTTCATAATTAAATGGAAAAGAACATTATGAATTTCATGCCCTCCCTACTGAATTGAGTTGTCTGTTCTTTCAGCTTAAATAATTAATTTCATGAGCATTTTCAAAGTTAGCTTATTTACAACACTTCTGGCTCTAAATGGGGCATCACGTCGTATAATCTATTATGTGTATTCTTATGAAAAAAAATCAGTACTCATGTATCTCTGATGCAAGGTATTAT
Organism: Spea multiplicata; assembly: GCA_009364415.1. Taxonomy (NCBI): domain Eukaryota; kingdom Metazoa; phylum Chordata; class Amphibia; order Anura; family Pelobatidae; genus Spea; species Spea multiplicata. The sequence goes on along the minus strand of VKOC01034464.1, from coordinate 12,074 downwards.
ACTTCTTAAATTGTAACTAAAACCTAGTCTGAGCATTAGCAAACACCCCCTACAGAAGACTCTTCTATATTTTTTGTTATTTTATACAATATACATCCTGCTATATGAAACAGAGGACATATAGTCCTCTAATTCTTTAGACCAACCTAGTTGAATATAAACTAGTACTGCCATCCTCTAAAAACACATCCTCTAAAAAAAAGTAAAAGAAAAGGCTGAATAGATCAAACAGGTCAGTAATGTGTGGATCAAATGCAGCAGTGGAAAGAGTATCTTTTAACCCCTTAAGGACAATGGGCGGTGCCAAAACGCATTGAAAAGAATGCATTTTGAGCCCATACATGAACGGGCTTTGTCATTAAGAGGTTAAGCTTCTGTTAGAGTTTACACCCTCAATTTTACGCCTTTACCCACTGTGAATCCCTTTCATCTGACAATATATGTAATATAATATTTGAAAAATTCATTTAAGTTATGTCTTAAATAAACTTAAATTCACTTGAACTTCTAGGCCTAAATTATTTCTACTTTGCTACTCATGTGTAAGATTAGTTTGAACATTAAGTCAACAGGTCCTCAACGTGTTGGGTAAAGCAATGGTTAGGCAAAATACCTCTAAAATTAAGTGTGTACAGAGGATGAAGTGATGGCTAAATGAGTAATTGCAATGTTTCATTTAGTTTATGCTCCATTCAGTTTCGGACAACCATTTGATTTCCTGCCCCTTCGGTTCAGATACAATTAAAAGGCTTTTTTTCCTTTCACTCCACCATCTCACTCTCTCAAATTCTCCCTACCTTCTTTCTCCCACAACCTGTTATGTCCTTCATCATTCCACTTCTTGTCTTCCTCCTCTTGCCTTCTTATTGCTCCCTTTTCCTTCCTATCCAATGTCTTTGAAGCTCCAGTAAGCACTCAGCTCGCTCTGCTTTTGTGGAAGTACTCCAGGAGGCCAGAATAATGGCAGATGGATCTGGAGAAAGAGAAGCATTTTTGCACTTCTCTTTCTCTTTGAATGAAGTTGGCCACCGTGGTGTACGCCAAGGCTCCATCCTGCAGAGGCCAGGTTAACAAAGTGGAGGCCAGGTTTAACTGAGCTCATAGAGGAGAAAAGGGGACCATGAAAGAAGATAGAAGCAAGAAACAAGAACAGATAAGACAGGCGGAGCAGCAGAAAATAATAGTGACCCGGAAGTGTAGAGCGTGATCGAGTAAAAAAAAATAACAAAATGCAAACAAAAATTAAGAGTTTGATTGGGGCCCTCCTCTTTTTTTAGACAATCGTACAAATTAATGAAATCGGCAAACATATAAGTAATAGATACCAATGAATACTAGATAGCGATAAACAATAAATGCAAAATAAATCTACAGGAACTATAATATTGTTTTCCTGATGAAGAGTCCATTTGAAATAGATGAAGATGAAAAAGCCAATCTTCAAATGTTCTCATTTAACTATAAGTATGTTGGAAGCCTGGCATGGAAAACATAACTCCTTAAAATCATTTTTTTTTAAGATATAGAATAACATCTCATTACAATTTTGACTTTACGTTGCAGAAGAACCCTCATTACTTTTTAATGTCATTCTCAAAATAGGAAACTATAACTGGAATGAATGTCATGGAGATTAAATTTGTCAGCGTTGGAGCAAGCCATTTGGTGTCACTGCAACATTTCCAAGAAAGGAACATTACGCACTTGGGGAATATTTATTGTTGAAACTAGTATAATGCTCCGTCTTTAGTGTTATATTTTCCAATCATTCTTTGATGAAGTAATTTGCAATGTTTGAAAATTATTACAATGTCTTATATGTATACTAATTTTTGGTCTTACAAATTAGCTTTTATCTGAAGAGTCTGCAAGATAGTGAAGTTATGTATCTGCATTAAAAAACATCACACCAATGTTTGTCAAGAAAAGTACTAATATACATTTACAAATGTTGATTTAAGACAATTTGTTTTGTGTTTGTGTCCAACTCCAAACTTTTTCTGTGTTGCTTGATCAGAATAATACCATATGTGCTTGCTTATAAGACAATATTTAAAAAAATGATCTGAAAAAACAACTAAGGTTGTGTTTTACTCAGATCTGCAGCACTGCCGCACAGCCAAGAAAGCCTAGGAGCTTGTCAATCACTCTCACGCTCTCTAACAATCTCTCATTCACTCTCTCTCACACTCTCATTCACTCTCTCTGAAAATCTGTCAGTTTTTCCCTACCTTCTCCGCCAAACACTTCCATGTCCCTTTCTTCTTTTCTGCAGCTCCGCTTCTTGCCTCTTCTTGTCCTTCCATCTTGGAAAACTAGCAACTAAATGCTAAAAGCTCAATTACCCTGGTACTTTAAGAAGCCAAAGTATTGCAAACAGATTCCCAGAGAAAGGTGCAGAAACTCTTCTGTTTCTCTGCAAATCCATCTGCAATATTCTGGCCTCTTGGAGTACTTCCACAAAAAAGAGGGGCAACGGCGTACCCCAAGGAGACAGCCTCTCCCCTATTACTCCAATCGAGGGAGATGGAGTGCACAATTTTGGCGTATGTTCCTATTCCATCTTTCCTTGCATGATTTGTTATGCAGCTAGATGTAATGACTTACTTTTGTGCCTTATAATTCTGACCATGCTTAAATACCAATTACCAAAGATTTTAGAACGCTTTTTACAATAGATCTTGGAGGCACATATAACATCAAATTGGTATGAAGAAAAATAGAAGTTTTTAACACAAGATTTGGCCAATGCAATTACCTTGTCATGTTTGGGTTGTGCAACACTCCAACTCTCTGCCAAGAAATTGTTACCTTTTTGTGGCATTCTCCTGTGATTCACTCTAATATTAAGTCTGACCTTGACAACCCTGCTCTCAGGTTAATTGACCTGGCTTGTATGGATTATGCTTCTCTCTAGTGACCTGGCTTGTGTTAACTATGCTGCTCTCTGGTGTATTGTCCCAGCTTCTTTTGATCACCTTGCTCTTTGGCGACCTTACACAATTTGCTTTGGCCATGCTGCTCTCTGGTGACCTAAGCTGGTCCTGACCACCAATGTTGTGTCTTGTTACAGGCTATCCCCATGACTCCTTACTGGAATAGTTACTCAACCCTGTATTATTATCCCTGGACTCATGGGGATTTAATTATTGATCATCCACCCCTAAACTTGTAATATGTGTGGTTATGAACCAGTTTTCCAAACAAGCTCATAGTTACATAGTTACATACATAATTACATAGTACATAAGGTTGAAAAAAGTCCATCAAGTTCAGCCCTTCTACCTAACCTTCTTACTCTTGATCCAAAAGAAGGCAAAAAATGAAGCCCTAATTAAGCTACTTCGCTGAATTCTGCCATCAGGGGAAAAAATCCTTTTGACTCCAAAAGGCAATCAGATTTCTCCTTGGCTAAAATATTAATTCTATTTATAGACCTCTATGTCACGACATCCGGTGCTCCAGCAGTCTGAATGCGAGGGGGCGGAGCTTCCACCCCACACTATGTGGCCATCAGATTGCTGGAAAAGTAATTTAAATGGCCAATGCTCGCTGATGCCGCCGGCCGGCGCTACTTTAATGTTTTTTTTTCAATTTAATGTGGCAAGCATCCGGCTACATCATAGTAGCGCGGGCGGCATCAGTGCGCATCGGCCGTTTAGATTACTTTTCCAGCAGTCTGAGTGCAAGGGGCGGAGCTTTTGCCCCCTACGCTGCTCCCATCACTAGGCGGCCAGCGGCCGTTTAGATTAGATTTCGGCCGGCCTGGGGGGCAATTGCCCACCTGCCCCCCGGCCCAGCCTGCCCCTGCACACATCACACTCCATGAACATCACATCCAGCCATTATACACTCACTCTTCCTCCTTACCTTGAAGAAAAGTTAGGACCTCCAGCAGTGTGTGTGTTGGTTGTGGTTGAAACCAACAGACTTGTTCATATAGCATGTATAATATATTCAAAATGGAACTTATATGTATACCAAGGGATGGCCATCTTAACATGCTGTTCTCAGGGCCTGGATTGATATGACTTGCCTTTAATTTACTTCTTTTCTTTTACAAAGTTACTGTCCCACTTGCCCTAATGCCATGATACAGTCCCCCTTTAGGTTTCTTTAAACAACGCAAAGATTTTTGCAGTGTTCAACTTTAGCATTCAATCAGTCACTGTTATTTTGTATTACTTTACGTTACTTAAACATAAATATGTGAATATATTTTTACAAGAATGAAAAGTAAAAATAGTTTGTTCACCATACATATCCTATGTAGTTGTTAAAAAGGAAACAAAAATAGAAATATTGTTTGATATACCGCCGACTTTATTTCTCAGTCAGTAGGGTCCCTTGTTAATAAGTAAACACATTTATTTTATGTACTTAGGAAACTTGAAACTTAAAATGTTTACTAAATAAATGAAGGTAGCGTGTGCCTGCAGGGTAAGATCATTAGAGTACCACGCAGCCTTTATGTATCAATCATGCTTTATTAGAGAAATAAGCAGAGTACACTTATGCCTCTAATTAGAGACTTCAGTGGGTACACATTGGGTAATGGAGAGCTTTGATGTAAAAGCTGTTCAGTTTCAATAACCGCATTAGTAATTGTTGTAGTGTTTTGATTTACGCCGAATATTCATACAAATAGCACAGAGATATTATTAGAAACACTTATGTTTTTCAAGAATATGCAGGGCAGAGGCATCCATAATGGCTTGGAATCCTGGGGAAAAATAAGCCCTACAGTCTCGTCTCATTTCTATAACTGATAACATAGAAACAGCAATGGCTATGTTTGCATCTGTCCGTTTTCTCCAGAAATCCTTGAACAGAAAATAATTACAGCTATGTATACGGTAAATTAAATCTCGCAGGCGGAGATTCCATGACAAATGTTCCCTATAGAGTGATTTCCTTTTCTTGTTAATAATTCTATTTATAAAATGTAAAAAATAATAACACTTAATTGTTTGTTTTTTTTCTTTCTTTTACGGTTCATCTATGCCAACTATTTAATGCTCCAATATTGTTTATTTCAAATTTGTGTTTTTTGTTAACTCTGGTTTCTATACCCCTCCCCCACCAAAAAAATATGTAAATATTAAAATGCTTATTGGCAAGTTCTCTTATGACAACTTGTTCCATTGGGTGTTCCATATTCAAATATCAATGATGTATTTGTTTAAATTATTATTATTACCTGCATTACAGTTTAATTGCATATAGCACCCTATATTATCAAATGATAATATCCGAGAGCTGTATATACTGCATTTGGAGTAATCAGTATTTTTGTTAACACTTGGGCAAAAATTCAAAAAAAGGGTCATATTTTAGTGCGAGGGCACTTGATGGACCTGTATTTGAATGAAACCAACTAACTATACATATAAAATGATGCTTGACCTGGAGTAAAAGCAACTGGCGTTCACACTATGCCCTTGCTTGCGAATGCAGTTGTTACCAAACAATTCTAATGATCTAGGTTAATTGATAAAATATATCCAATGTAATAGAGATAAAAAAACATGTACTCATATGGGAAAGTATACTACTTGAATGGGCTTTATATTTGAGATTGTCTATATAAATTATAAAATACACATCTAAGATTTGCTATTAATATTCATTAATCTGGTAGAAGTATATAAGCATTTATCCCTGAATCTGATGTAGTTATTAATAATTAACAACTAGCAACAGCACAAAATATATAATCATTGTTGACGTTCAAGAACATTTTCTGTGTCTAGCACAAAAACAACTTGATTTAAGTCAAACATTTTGACACCACATCTGGTGCGATTTGTGGAAAACATAATTGTGATAAAATGCTAGCTATATTACTTACTATTTTGTTATCTAAAATGTAACGCGTATTGATAAGGGAAATCTAACAGCTGCCTTTGAAAGGATTACCAATGATACAAAGTAGTTACATAGTTAAGTAGGTTGAAATAGAGACATATAGTCAATCAACTTCAACCATTTGACAAACCCCTATAAGTTGATACAGAAGAAGGCGAAGGAAACCCTCACTGAGACAGTAATGTCATCTCAAGAGGAAAAAAGAGGCAGTTGGGCTTACCCTGGATCAACATTACTTTATTTATATTCACTTGTGATGACCCTGTATGCATTTCATACAAAAAACTATTTTAGATGGCACTCTATTTCAGAAGTTAAGCCCCCTAACAGTAAAGAAACCTTCTCTATGTTGAAGAAAAAGCTCTTTTCTTCCAATCTTAAGGGATGCCCATGTGTTGTCTGGAAGGTATCATTTACAATGAGATCTTTGTATTGACCTTGAATAAACATGTAAAGGTTACCATCTCCCCATGAAGACATCTTTTTCCCCAGATTCTGAACAGCCTTTTTCAGAGCTGAAATGTTCCTTTAATCATTTTTATAGCCCTTCTCTGAAGTCTTCTTATTTCCAGTATGTTCTTTTTTTTTGTAATGGTGCCAAAAATTGCACTGCATATTCTAGATCCGTCTTACCAATGGTTTATAAAGACACCAAATTATGTACTGATCTCTCGATCTCTAGATGGAAGAGAAAAAAAGTTCATCTGATGGAAGGTGCCTAGGTTAATGGACAAACTATTATGTAAAATGATGATATTATATCTAGCAAAATGTTTTTTTTTTTACTTTACAAAGAGGGTCGTGGACAAATGGAACAACTTTGGACGAATCAACAAAATTTAGCAATTAATTTTGGGCAGTTTCGTTGGCGATTGACCTTGTTTTTGGAGATTTGCACAAATGCAAGAAACAGCCAATTTTAAAAAAAAAATTTCATATGAATACAAATGCACAGGTCTAATGCAATCCAACTTAGGTCTTACGTAAGTGGGAATAAAAGGAGGTAGTGAAAGATGTGGCAAAAACGTGGCAAAGGTAGGCGAGTGAAGGGAATGCTCAAAGATATAATAATATCATTGAGATATAATAAAAATTCTAAAATGTATCTTTAATGTATTATTGAAAAATAATCGGACTTATTATTATATGTAGGATGTATGTATCAAAATAAACATATTTCTATATAGGCTGTAACAGAAAAAAAAATAAAAAGATCAAATCCTCTTGCTATAAACAAAAATTATTTACTTTGATAGAACACATTTCTAATCTATTTAAATAATAATAAATGTGTTTGTATTATTATAATTTTTTTTTAATATTCTCCGTTTATTGACAAATGAAATAAAGATACGATACATGGGAAACCGAAATACCAAGTAATTGTACATACAGATCTGAGACAAAGTACAAACCAAGGTATCAATACAGTACAAGTGAGATGTTTGACAGGAGTAGGATCGGCAGAGACCGACATAAATGACGCAATAATAAACATGACGAGCATTTGTAAATTAGCCGATCACGTCAGGTAATCAGTAATGTCACAATCCCGACGAAGTATCGTAGTCAAGCCCTGTTGGAAAGGACAACAAACGGAGCAAATAACTGAACCAAAGAAAGAAAAAAAACATAAACAACACGAACAAATTGGTGCAAAGCGGGCCGATTTAGAATGACAAGAGCTGGTAGTAATTTACGAGATGCTGGACAAAATGTACGTAGGCCTCCCAGTTATGAGAAATGCAGGAAGGCATCAAGGAGATACCGAGTAAGTAAAGGATATTGCGCAGTTTCATTTCGAGGGCTGAGGAAGCATAAACAGAGGCGAGAGCCACCTAAATGTAAACCCCCAGAATCTCCAGGAAGGCAGAAGAAGCAACAAAATCGTGCCAAGGGAGCCACCTCAATATGTTCCTGCTGGCCAAACCCCTCGAGGACATAGTCAAACGTTCCATCTGACATACGAATGACATGCTACTGAGCCATGCCCCGATAGGGGGAGAGCAGGGCTGTCTCCAGAACCTGGGTATGACCGACTTAGCCGTACTAATGATATGGAAGGTAAGTGAGCCTTTATAACTGCCATACGATATATCGTTATGATGGAGGAGAAAAGCTGCAGGAGAAGCCTGGAAACCCGGATCCCCAACAATACGAATAACTTGTAAAATCACATCCCAGAACACCTGGATAAGAGGGCACGACCACCAAAGGTGCATGTAGGTACCTGGGGCAGAACCACAACGCCAACAGAGAGGTGACACTAGCGGGAGGTAGTGATGTAATTCAGCCGGAACCTTGTACCATCGAACCAGTAGTTTAAAGGCGGATTCCTGAATTTTACTGGAAATTGACCCTTTATGCGTCAGTAAAAGAATCTTATCCCAATCCTCCGGTTCTAAGGTAATTCCCAGATCCCTCTCCCACAGGCTCATATAATACGGTTTAGTATCTGCGGCGGGAAGTATCAGATAAGCATATAGTTGCGACAAAAGATGTTGGGGTTCGTCGTTCGCGACGCATAACCGCTCCAAGGGGGAAAGAGACCTGGTCATGCCAGGATCAGAGAGTAAAGGGGAGACGAAATGTTTGAGTTGATGGATAAGAAAGCGGAGACTGAACGAATCAGGTACAAGAGACGACAAGTCCTCGAGAGAACGAAGCACACCGAGGTCGACAATGTGACAAAACCGGAGTGTCCGTTGGCCAGCCGGAACAAGAGGGCGCAAGGAGTTAAGGCCCATACCTGGAGCAAAGTCGGGGTTATCAGTCAGGGGCAAAAGCGGGCCAGGGCAGGGCACAACGGGCTGACCTCGGATTGCTCTCCGCAAAACCTTCAAAGTCGGGGCGATCAAAGGATGACCAGGCAGTAAAGGACGACGGTTGCACGCGGGTAGCCAGGGGACATTGGGAAGAGGCAGCGGGAAAAATTGACTTTCGATGGACAACCACGGTTTTGGCGAAGAACGGGACCATTCCACCACTCATTCCACCACCGCAAATGGGCCGCGATCCAATATAATTCAATGTCTGGGAGACCCATACCTCCCCACCTTCGCGGACGAGTCAAATGGGCAAAAGCCAGCCTAGCCGGCTTACCACCCCATATATAAGTGCGGAACACTTTATGGCAGGCTTTAAAGAAGGATTTCGGCAAGTATATGGGTAAGGATTGTAGTAAATACAAAAGTTTAGGAAGGATAGTCATTTTGACTACACCCATCCTACCGAACCACGAGATGTGTGGATATGCCCACTTACGAAGGTCCGCAGTGATCGACGAGAGGAGAGACCAGTAATTCAATGAGGCTAGTTGGGAGGTGTCGGGAGAAAGTTGCAATCCCAGGTATCGGATGGAGGACACACACCATCGAAAGGGGAACGAAGGTTTAATTTGCATTTCTAAGGCAGGAGGGATATTAAAACCCAGAATTTCGGACTTCTGAATATTTATTTTATAATTTGAGAGGACACGAAAGCGGTTCAATTCCGAGACAATACAAGAAAGAGAAGTGAGAGGATCCTGGATCATAAACAACATATCGTCAGCAAACACCGAAAGTTTATGGATCTGCTCATGCACCTCCAACCCCCTAATCCCAGCATTACCACGTAGGGCGTTAGTCAAAGGTTCCAGTGCAAGGATGAATAGCAGGGGCGATAGAGGGCAACCCTGCCTGGTTCCATTCGACAGTGTGAATCGTTCTGAGAGGGACCCATTAACTCTTATCTGGGCCGACGGGGTGGTGTACAAAGCACCGACTAGGTGTAGGAAGGTAGAGCCCAGACCTATGCCTCTCAGCACCTGAAATAAGTAGGGCCAGGCCACCCTGTCGAATGCTTTTTCTGCATCCATCGACACCAATGCAAAAGGGGCGTTAGAGTGTTTTGCTAAGGACAAAAGGTCAATGACCCTCATAGTATTGTCCCTGCCCTCCCGGCCCGGGACAAATCCCACTTGGTCTGGGTGGATTAAGGACGGAAGGAATGGCTGTAGCCTAGTGGCCAATATTTTTGCCAGGATCTTAAGATCCACATTTGGCAGCGAGATTGGCCGGTAGCTGCCACACAACTCACTATCCTTACCCGGTTTTGGGATAACTGTTATATGGGCAAGGTTGGTTTGAGGGTCTAGGGGGCAACCAGTGGCAAGGTCATTAAAGAACGTAACCAATTGCGGGCCCAGGATCGGCAAAAATGTTTTGCAATACGTAGTGGTGAACCCATCAGGTCCCGGGCTTTTACCCAGCAGGAGAGACTTAACTACAGATTCAACCTCTGCTAGGCTGATAGAAGCCTCCAGGGACAAGCCGTCTTCGGCTCTAAGCTTCCGATTGAGGAATTTGTCTAAATAAGATCCCAGTTGGGAGTCACAAGAGCGCCCGTGGTGATGTGCCGCGGGCAAATTATACAATTCGCGATAATAATCTCGAAAACATCTGGAGATTGCTTGTGTTGTATAATGTAGTTTACCACGAGCGTCACGAATCTTAGGGATAAATCCAGAGGCCCGTTTAGCCCTCAAAGCCCTAGCCAGCAACCTCCCCGGCTTATTCCCCATCTCGTAGAAAAGCCGTCGGGTAGATAGGTAATCTCTCTGACATTTAGAGTCAAGGAGATCAGACAGTTGTAGCCGCAGTGTGTCTAACTGGACCTGCACAGAGGAGGTAGGGATCGCTTTGTGTAGCAATTCCAATTGGGAAATCGAATTAGACAGAGCCCGGATCCTACCATATTGCAATCTCTTAAATTTGGCCCCCAGCTGAATAAAATGGCCCCTCATCACTGCCTTGTGCGCCTCCCACACTGTGGGAAAGGAGACGTCAGGGGTATTGTTAATGTCAAAGTAGGAGATCAGGTGTGAAGACAGTCCGGGCAGCTCAGTGGGAACATTCAGTAAATTGTCATTACGCCGCCAATGCCATTCTTTCCCAGAGAGTGTTGGGAACTTAATGATCATGTGGACGGGGGCATGATCCCCTACTATTTGGATCCCAATGGTGGAGGAATGTAGGAGGGGTAAGTGATAATGCGAGATAAATAAAGCATCAATTCGAGTATAACGGTTATGAGGTGCCGAGTAAAACGTATAATCGCGCCCGGAGGGGTGGAGAGCCCTCCAAGAATCAATTAGTTGAGAGACATGCAAACAGCGTTTCACCTTCTTTATCTGAGTAAAGGGGATACATGAGCTCCCAGTAGAACAATCCTTACCAGGATCCAAGACCAAGTTTAAATCACCCCCAAAAACGGTAAGGCCCTCCTGATAGTCTGCCAGTCGGGACAATAGGGAGCGAAGGAAAGGAACCTGATTCCTATTAGGAGCATACGCATTGGCTAGGGTAACCTTCTGTTGACCTATAAAACCCTTGATAAACAAACCTCTACCCTCCCCATCCCTCCAGATGTCAAGAAGTTGGAAGGGCACTGACTTATGGATCAAAATCGCCACCCCCTTGGTCTTAGAGTCAGGGGAACTAGCTAAAAAGGAGGTGTGGAAATATCTGTTAGTTAGTCTGAATTCCCTTGTGGCAGAAAAATGGGTTTCCTGGAGGAAGGCGATATGTGTTTTTAACGATTGAAGGACATAAAGCAATTTGGAGCGTTGTTGGGGTTTATTTAGGCCCCTGACATTGAGGGACGTAAATTTAAGGAGATCTAACGCCATAGGACGTAAGAGGTACAGAATGCAATAACGCCTGCAACAGCACGCCATAGCACCAGAACACAGTGTAATGGAACAAAACATAAAACATCATGTAATAACCTGAAACAAAAAAGAAAAAACATAACAGGATCTCTGAAAAGATGCGAACGCATCGGGAATTGAGCCATTAGACCTGCAGGTAGGTCTCTAGCCCAGACCACTGACTGAGGACAATCAGGGCCAGCCGGCTCTTGTGAGGGTAGGCACAACATTGAGGTACACATACAAATAGGAGTAGCGATCTCCCAGAACTCCTCCTCGTAAAATTAATGTGGAACATACAAAACAGGCGATGTGTGTGTATGGCATATGTAAGAGGGCATCTGGGAAGACATGACCGAATAAACTGCACGGCAAACAAACAAAACAAAACATCATCAAACAAAAGTCCAGAAATGCAGGCGGCACATGACACTCAAACAGGTGAGTATTATACCTCGTAACAAACACATATGAACCGCTCACCGCCATGGATGTATCATGTAGGCGGATGAAA
>VKOC01034463.1:0-10273 GCA_009364415.1 Spea multiplicata | reverse complement strand
TGCCATCTTTGTCCCATAAACACCCTGCCTGTGCCATCTTGTTCCCCAAAGCTTAAACACCCTTCTTGTGCCATCTTTGCCTTTGTACAAATCAATTATACATCTATGATACACACAAACACTTTTATAGTCACTCACTTTCATTAATTCACACTTTCATTCACAGAATTTATTCACACAATCATTTATTCTTTCACATAAATTATTTACACATATTCATTAATGCATTCTCACATTAATTCATACTCTCACTCATTCACACAATTCATACTCACATTAACTCATTTATTCTCTCACTCATTCACACAATGCATCCACACAGTAATTCATTCATTCTCTCACTCATTTTCACTCTTTATTTAATTTGCGACACCTTTTTTCTACTTTCAACTCCCTTCTCTGTCCCCACACCACAAACCTCTCTCACTGCCGAAGATCTTGCTACCCACTTCAAAGAGAAGATCAAGACTATTAGACAAGACCTCTCTTCTTTACAACCCACTCCTACACCACCCACCACCACTCTCTCCACTCCTCCCATACTGTTTTTTCCCCTACAACTGAAGAAGAGATAGCCACTCTTCTTTCTTCCTCTCACCCAGCAACCTGTCCCCTTGACCCCATCCCATCACACCTCACAAAGTCTCTATGTCTATCCCTTGGTCTTTCACTTACCCACCTATTTAATTTTTCTCTATCATCTGGAACTGTACCATCAGCCTTCAAGCACGCGCTAATCACACCCATTCTAAATCTGTTTGACTAACTACCGCCCTATCTCTCTGCTTCCTTTTACCTCTAAGCTGCTTGAACGGATTGTGTACAATCGCCTTACTAACTTCCTCTCCTCTAATTCCCTCCTTGACCCTCTATAGTCTGGTTTCAAACCCCTTCACTCTACTGAAACAGCTCTAACAAAAGTCTCCAATGACTTGCTCTCTGCCAAAGCAAAAGGTCACTTCTCTATTCTAATACTACTGGATCTCTCTGCTGCTTTTGATACTGTTGATCACCACCTTCTTCTAGACTCACTTGCTTCTATAGGCATTCAAGCTCTCACGTGGATCTCCTCATATCTGTCTAACCGTTCCTTCTCTGTCAACTTCTCTGGCAAGACATCATCGCCCCTTCCACTTTCGGTTGGTGTCCCCCAAGGTTCAGTCCTTGGCCCTCTGCTGTTCTCTCTTTATACTTCCTCTCTTGGCAAACTAATCAACTCATTTGGCCTCCAGTATCATCTATATGCAGATGATACCCAAATCTACCTGTCTTCTCCTGATCTCTCTCCATCTCTCATGTCCCGTATTACCAATTGCTTGTCTGCTATTTCTTCATGGATGTCACAACGCTACCTGAAACGTAATCTTTCTAAAACTGAACTCATTATCTTCCCTCCCTCCATCTCCACTACCTGAATTCTCTATCACCATTAACAACACGACTATCTCTCCCACTAACCAGGCCTGATGCCTTGGGGTCATCCTTGACTCTAACCTTGCCTTCATCCCTCACATTCAGTCCCTCACCAGATCCTGCCGCTTGCACCTAAAAAACATCTCTCGTATGTGCCCATTCCTCACCCAAGAATCCACAAAAGCTCTGGTTCATTCACTTATCATTTCCCGTCTTGACTACTGCAACATTCTTCTGGTTGGCATTCCACTGTCTCGACTCTCTCCTCTACAGTCTGTCCTAAATGCTGCTTGGCTTATTTTCCTTGCACGTCGCTCCTCTTCTGCTTCCCCACTCTATGAAACCCTCCACTGGCTCCCAATTACCTTTAGAATTACATTTAAAATCCTGGTACTAACATATAAGGCCCTTCATAATACTGATCCTCCATACATTTCTGCCTTCATAAGCAAATACTCTCCTACTTGATCCCTACGTTCTTCCCATGGGCTAAGGCTCTCCTCCTCACTTATCACCTCTTCCTTTTCCTGTCTACAAGATTTCACTCAAGCTGCCCATAATCTCTTGAATCTACTCCCAACGAACCTTCAGCATTCACCCTCCCAACATTCAAGAAACATCTCAAAACCCACTTATTCAGAGAAGCCGCCACCATCTTAGCTGCTAGAACCTCCTTGTCATTGATACAACCACCACACTACCTCTCACCCTTTCTCTGTGCCTTATGTTTGTCACCCCATTCTCCAAGATTGTAATTTTGCGAGCAGGGCTCTCTCACCTAATATATGTGTTTGGCTTAGTCTGTCAATTCTCGTCTTGTCATACCCCTTGAATATATGTATGTATGCGTTGCGTAAACTGTTGGCTCTATATAGATAAAATATAATAATAATAATAATAATATAGTGTGACATAATCCCTTATGCCTTATTTTTTTTTTAAATGTATTCGCTGGGTATGTGCAGAATTCTTGCTTTGTTTTTCTGATATGCTACTGTTTGCTTCAGTACTAGTAAACAACTATTTAATGCCTTAGATATAGATGACCCTTGTTATTGAGTAAAAACAGAACTAAAACCAAATGATGTTGAAAAAAAGAAAACAACCTGGTAAGAAAATGCTCTTTTAAAACCTGGATCAATGCAATTAGGTATAGAGTAGATGGGTTGGATTAAATTGACTTGTGTCTTTATCACCCTTACTATGTTATTTGGGTGCAGTTCCTTTTTCTGCAAATTGTTGCAAGGGGTTGAGTGGTCAAAGAGATTGGATGCTAATCTATAATAATGATAGATGAACCCATCAGTGTACTTATAATGGGTTCCTTGGTACTTCTAAATATATATGATTTCTTAAGTTAATGGCATTTCCTAAAAAAATAGTATAGCCCCTGAGGTGCATACTAAAGAAAATGTTTAATATCCGGGATAGATGATTGGGTTGGAGTATTGAGGTCACGGGGTACTTTGTAGTATTGTGAGAAACACTCATCTGGAAAAAACATATCAAGGAAACATTCATATATTATTCTGGCATTCTGTCATACATTTTATTTTTCTAGAAGTCTGACATTTCACTTCATTATTTTCAGATAGTGATTAAGAAAAAAATAGCAGAGTATTTCTGAATAATTAATAATTTATAATAAAGAGTGCTATATGCAGCAGCATAAAACATGTCAAGCAGTTTGCTTTGGAACATATTTCCTGTATCTTCTTATCCACCGAAAGGCTTAAAAATCCCTGGTGCATTAAACAGAATGAAAGTAACATTTTCTTCATGAAAAGCTCAGAAGGATAGTTATAACTTAGTGGAGCCACACAAAAGCAGGAAAGTCCTTCAGGAGAAACAATAATTATATGTTGGTTATAACTGTACCATGGCACATAATTATTGTTTCAAACGGCAGATAATTATAAGTGAGTAAATGAATACATGACTTATTGCCTGCCATGTTACATGCTATACAAAGAATTATAGAGAAAATATACTGTTCTCTTAACATGGGGAATTTCATTACACAAAGCGGAGGCAGTGTTAGGAGATAGTTTCACTGTAGCATTTGGTGTCTGTCTGCTACAATATTTCCTGTGCTGGAAACAAGACATTTGATACCCCATAGGGATCTGCAGAGTAGTTAAAATCAGAGGTAACTCTGTGCTTCAAACATTTGTGCTGCAATTCACTGGTATTGAAGTCACTATAGTTATGTTTAATATGGATCAGAACATCATCTTGAAAATCTGTATCTTTTAAATTTAGAGAAAGATCATTTTCATATCTAAATTGTCCAGAAAGTCATCAAGATTAGTATGATGAGATCTTCTAAAAACTTAATTGAGTTGCAAAAAGGGCCTGTTCTAAAAAGCTTTTTTGTTTAATGTGCCTTTGGGTGCAGGACCAGATCTGTTTGCAGGTATTGACAGTGACATATTCTGTAATAGACCAACAGATTTGTTAGATTACAACTGGAGTGTGAAGTTATAGCTCAGCACTCAGCACAAAAAAGACTTAAAGTCAAGGTAGGTCTATGGTGGCTAGGTCATGAATACAATATCTTGTATCTATGTATTAGTGCAGTATATATATAATAGGTTAAAGAACATTACGAGATCCTGAGACAGATGCCCTTCTTCAGCACCAGTTTTGTTCAATTGCCTTGCAGGCTTTCCCCTAAAGTATCTTGAGCCAAGGACTTGGCAAGACTGAGCTTACAGAATTCTGTAAAATGGGAGTCAGCAGTTTTAAGGAGATGTGATACTTTACTTCACAGACTTTATACATTCTGACAATATACATTATGAAGGTCTAACTATAGTGAACGTCTCCTGCAATAAGCACTTGGTTAAGCCATGTGTAATGCACAATTTAGTCAGGGAGATTTTATAAAAGGGTTACACCAACAATTAAACTTCATTATGCAGGACCAGAGCAAATCTTCTTGCAGTAGAAACTTAAAGAATAAGGCTCTTTTAACTTTTGGGAACTTTCTCAATTGTTATGAAAAAAACTTAAAAATTAGATAAACCTTACAGACAGTGATCTTGACTGGATATAAACCAGTATGGAGGCTGCATCTAAGAATGATACATCTGTGACTCACCTTGGAATATTAACTGAAGCTTGATGTTTTGGAGAGATGCACATTTGAATGTCCTAACTTTACTATACTTAACATTATATTTATTTATATAGACCCAGCAGATTCTGTAGCCCTGTTACAATGGAGTCAGTAAAATAGTTTAAAATCACACATAATAACAAACTGGTACAAAGGAGAAGAGGGCCATGCTCTTGTGCGCTTACAATATAGGTGATTGAGGGGGAAGAGAAACAATAGGAGAGGACTGCTTGTATAAGGATGAGTTGATTGAATCAATGATGCTATGTTGGTCGTTCAGATGGCTTGATTAGGATGCTGACTGTTAGGAGGAAAGGTTGTATGCTTCTTGAAAGGTGTTTTCAGAGAGCTTTTGAAATTTTCGTATAAGGGAGAAAGTAAAGAAATCCAGAGAAGGGGTACAGCATTCTGAATACTGGAGTGGGAAGAGGTAATGATTGTAGAAGAGGAGCACATGTCATGAGAGGAACTAAGAGGGTGGTTAGGGTGTATTTGGATATGAGGATGAAGATGTAGAGGACGCAGAGTTGTTAATGGCTCTTTAGATCAGAAGTTAGAATTTGATTCTGGAGGGTATGGGGAGCCAATGGAGCATATGGTAGAGTGAAGCAGCAGACGAGGAACAGTGACAGAGAAAGTTTAGTCTAGCTGCAGTGTTAAGGTCTGATTGGTCTGAAAAGGCGGTAGAGGGGGATAGCGAAGCGAGTTAACATTTTGGTTGTTTCTTAGGTAAGGAATTGGCGAAATCAGGAGATGTTTTTCAGGTGAAGGCAGGATTTAATGAGGCACTAGATGTGAAGAATAAAAGAGAATGCAGAGTCAAGTGTGACACCAAGACAGAGAACTTGGCCTGTTGGTTGGATAGTGAAGTTATTAACAGTACTAGATATTTCAGGAATTGTGGACTGAAAGGATGGCAGGATAACCATAAGCTCAGTCTTTGAAAAGTTAAGCTACAGGTAATGATGCCATCCGTGATGCAATTCCAGAAAGACACTGGGTGAGGCGAGTTAAAATAGAGGATGAAAGGTCAGGAGAGGAAATGTACATTAAGGTGTTGTCCAATGCGTTTCTTCTGCAAGACAGGCTGAGCTGATAATAAGACAAAGTTAATTAAGTGAGGCTACTTGAAAGAAAGAGCACATTAACTATACACCAAACATGGCCAGCTTAGTTCCTCTTGCCAGAAACTAGGACTGGCCTTAATAATTGTAAGCTGAAAATGGATAAATCTACGTGCAAATTTCCATTTTTGGGAATATGTCCCTGTTAGGTTCAAGTGTAGTACTCAGAGTGATTAGATTGTGATATGTTGAAAGGTGGGAGATTGCCTGGAAATCAGGACTGTCCCACAAAAACCATGTCTGTATGGAGGTATGGATATGTAGTGCTGGAAAATAGTTCAGTGCCCCAGGATTTCTTAACACGGCTCATTACCAATTTTATCAGGACTATAGGGTAAAATGCTAAATATAATGTTTGTACTACTACCCACTGTCTCTCAAACCTTCTAAAATACAATCTCTTATTGTAGAGCACCTGTGAAGAACTATATGTCCTCATCACTTAGCAATAACTAAAATGTACTTTTTATTTACAGTCCAAATAAATTAAAGGCTTGAATAAGAAGAATACACAGACAGAAACAGTTCTTTTTATCCCCTTTAATATGTTACAGCATTTACAGGTTGGCTTTCATCAAATAGCTCTCTGGAGTGGAAGCACTTGAATTGTACATACCATAATATAGCTCCTTATGCTTGTTGATTTTTTACATTATTTTTTTTTTCTTTTGTCAACAAGCCTGTAAATCAACAATGCATCACTCTAGAGATAAAAAAGTAAAGTGAATGAAAAACTGGTTGAATAGTAAATATAATTTTCGCAGTTTCATTTCTTATTTCTAATTATAAACCTTTAACACTATTTAAACTCAGATTATACTCAACACAAAGGATAAAATCATAGGAATGACAACACAAATCCTGAAACAGGACATCATGAAGACTGGCCCAATTCGTTTTTAATGTTTTAACATCATGATATAGGTGTTTTATAAGTACTAAACTGGTTTTGGAAAGAGACAGTTCATTTTTCAAGTGGAACACAGCTTTATACCAATTATAGTCACTGAAAAAACTTGTATAATCCTTGAATTTTTTTTGATGATTATCAAAAACAATTGTTCCCCCGGGCCACCCTACCCATGCTTTATTTCATTCCCGATTTGTTAAATATTCAATTCCCTGTACATACTGTATTTCCTCTCAATAGTCTACTTTTCTGGTAACTCGACTTAAAAAAAGAAAACTAAATCCATCTTCTGGTTCAGAAGCTTTTATTTTAAAGTTTGAATTTTATTTAAACTTTAAACTCTATGGGTATAGAAATATGTTTTCTGAACCTATTAGACCTATAATACCTCAATCAAAAGGTCTGTAGACTCTTTTAGTTATTATGTAGACGTTTACTTATTATATGACAGTACATAATGCACTTCCCATCTTATTATGCTGTAAAATGCTAAAGTAAATCTGTTATCACTTGATAAACAAAATCTACCAGCTTTATGCCTTTAAAAGCTTTATTTAAAATTACAAGCTGGTTACTAATATGATATTTTAACCCGGCATAAGACTGAAATCAGCAAGTATTTTCCAAATGTATAGTTACTGCTTTTCTATTCTATATACAATGTTGCCTTTTTGAATTTCAATAATCTTCATCTCTAAATTCATGGATAACATTTAGATAACTTTTCAACTGATTTAAAAATAACCCTTATGGGCATACATTAGAAGCAATCATTTTAGCTTCCTGTTTTGAAATGTGAATGATTCTCCGACATTATTTCTCCTTTTGCATTAAAGTACGGTATGCCATTCTTTTGAGGAAGATGGGTTTGTTTTTTTAAGTGTGGTGTGAGGACAAAGTAAATAATAATATATATGACGTATTTCTCACAGATTTAAATGTCACTGTATTTTATATACCCATGAGTAATGTCTCTGTGCTTTCTTGCTAGTTTTTTTTTTTTTTTGGGGGGGGGGGATTTTTTTGGAAAACTAGGCCTAAACTAGTCAATGCTCTAAAGTGACTTGTTTAGTAATATGACATTTATATTTGAAAATAGATGTAATGTACTCAGATTAACTATTTTTATAAAGAAGACCGTGTTACTACATGTTTTGAAATATCATCTTTTTGAATGATGAAATAACTGTATGATTCTAAATTATAAATGCAAAAACTACTCACAAAGGGCATAACTTACAAAAATGTAAACTTTGGGATATTATTTTATCCAGAAACATAAGTACCTTGGGCACTGGTCTAGGCTGGACCAAGGACAGTGCCCCAAGCCTCCCTCCCATGGCTGCTGTCCTTACTGCAGGATGCCAGGATGTCACATGTTATCTGCACATAACTTCTTTTAAAGCATTTTGTTAAGGCTTTAATTGGGGTAGAGGAGAGGCAGTTCACCAGAAGCCTGATCATCCAAGTGTGTGATCTGCACCCCCCTAAGAGAAACCTCAACACTCTTAAACATGAAATGTTATTCGTATTGTTATCTATATAAAGTGTGTGTTACATATACAATCAGTTTCCACAGGTTAAATAGTCAGTTACTTAGTGGCCTTATTTGAAATGTGGGCAATAATTGACATTTCCCCTCTATCCCTTCACAAATCATCCAGTCCACAGCCAAATAGTTGTATGCACCTATTAGGCATTGCAGTAAATTGTCATACTTGTAAAGACTTCTTATCAGTTGGAAGGGTTAAATCAGATCTCCTCTATGGCATTTCACAGTTGGTCTCCCACTTCCATAATCTCCCAGCCCTTTGGAGTTTTCTTCCCTTCCTCCTAAACTGTAACTAGGTCAGGCCATGCTCTGCAATGCCTGCGGCAGCCAATGCAGCCAGTGGGGGAATCTGACAAGATAATTTAAAAGGACAGATATTGCCTCTTCAATGACGCTGGGGATTGCAAACAAGGCCATCAGCATACAGTTCATCAGCACACCAAGTAGGATTAATGTATTAACAAGCACAAAGATTTTGTTGCTCAGAGAGATGTTGTGATAAGAAGCTGTGGGCCAATTCTGCAGGGAATACTCCACCAATGCCCATTTTAAGATATTGCCCAGCAGGTTAATACATCATATGAATGGGAAATATATCAGGGTGCAAAATATCACATTTTAGCATTAAAAACATATACAAACTATTGTACTAATAAGCACCAATACATACATTTACAGTTTTATGCATATGATAGCTGTGTCCCCTTTCAATTAATGCATTTGTCCCTTGCTAGTGCATGGGGATTGGGGAATGCAGGTCTTTTATGCATTTGCTCTATTTTCCTGTCCCCAGCTCCTTGCTTACCAGTGTGCTTGCATAGTATAATCACCACCAGCCAGCTTCAGTGTTGGCACACCTTACTTAAAATGCCGTTTTTGTTGGTGGGACTCAATGGGACATTAACCCCTTAACACAGTCATGACATTCGATACTGGCATGAAAATGGGTGCCAAAAAGCCTGCCATGAAGGCATGGAACACCATGAGTTTAATAGTGGTGTGTGTCTGTGAACACTGCTACCCAATGGATCCTGGTGCAGGAGGATGACTTTCACCCAAAGCAGCCATTACTGACCCTCCTTGCATCAGAAGTCTAGTGTAATCATGTGTAAATGATTACACAAAGAGAGCAATCATTACATGGAGCAGACAGCCTTCTATGGCTTCCTGCTACCATGCCAGCAAAAGTTAAAAAAAAATAAAAATAAATTATCAGTAGGTTGCAAACAGATCTGTAGTTAATGTAGCAGGATGGCTGGTAAAAATTGTCTGGCCTCTGCTGCCATAGAGAGGATCAGATGCTGTGCCATATCAAGCCACCCTCCCACCTGACAAATAGGCACCAATAATAATAAAAAGAATTATAAGAAAAAGTGCTAAATGTCAACCAGGCTGATGATGATGTTAATGGGAGTTGTAGTCCACAAAAGCTGGTGTACCAGATGTGCAAATGGCTGGCACACTTGGAAAAATGTGTCTTTTAAAATAACTTCTATATGGGGTATTTCTGTAATATGGAGGGGCAGAAAAATATTTTTTGATGATTTTTTTGTGCACTTGTACATAACCTACACAAAAAAAGTGAAAGTGTTTTTGAAAAGAAAAACATCAAAAATTAATAATGACAGAATTGGTGGCCAAATGGTTGCATGACAAGAGCCTAAACAGTGAAACACAGCAGATTGTCTACTTTCCAGAAAGATATATATACTATATAGGTTATTTATAGTTTTTTGTTCATGATTACCATTATAACCGGTAAACTAACTGTAAAAATAATGCAATGGAAACAGCAATGTATACCCTCTAGGATTTGCCCTATATAGTAATTGCCACAAGAATATGAGAATTCTAGACATATATACGGTATTTCCAAACTCAAGACATTAATATATATGGGTATATTTGTTCTACCAAACTACTCTAGTTATAGGCCAAAATCAAACAAAAATGTTGTTTTTTAGTAGTAAATGTTGTACTAAACATCTAAAAGATTGTCAAAAGTAATGCCCACCTGTCCTTGGAAAAGAAAAACAATGTATAATTTGTGTGGGTACATTGAAAATGAAAAAGCAGTTGAATACGTTGTTGGGTACGTTATGCCCTCAGTAAAGAAATATACTTTTTAAGGTGGTTTAGTCTTAAATTATTGT
>VKOC01034459.1:0-14817 GCA_009364415.1 Spea multiplicata | reverse complement strand
AGCAGAGCCGGCCGGCGGCATCAGCACGCATCGGCCGTTTAAATTACATTCCCAGCAATCTGATGGCTGCATAGTGATGGGAGCAGCATGAGGGGTGAAAGGTCAGTGCGAGGGGGCGGAGCTGCTGGGTGCTGATGCCGCCGGCGCCACTATAATACATTTTTAAAATTTAATATGGGAAGCCGGTCTAGCTTGCCATATTGAATTAAAAAAACAAGTATTATAGTAGCGCCGGCCGGCCGCATCAGCACCCACCGGCCGCTTAGATTAGATTTCGGGCAGCCTGGGGGGCAATTGCCCCCCTGCCCAGCACACCCCTGGCGCCGGGGGATGCCTTCAATGCCGTTTGTAGCCGCTCAGCGGCTGTCTTCAGGGTTAGTCTGCCGGCGGCCCAGCCCACGGACCTGCCGTCCGGCCCTGTGTGTTAACAATTAAATTGAAATATACTTTAGGGATGTGGTAGTTTTAAGCAAACATATTTATTTGAATAATAAGTAGTTAAGGCTTCATGTCTTGTCTCATGATGCAAAATTCACCTCAAGTCAGCTACCTTTAACACCCAAGCTCTCTACTAGCCACTGGCTAAAGAGAGATCCTTGCCAGAATCAAAAGCTTCCATGTAACATCTCAAGCCCTCTGCTAGCTACCATCTAAAGGGGAGCCATTGTAAGAATCAAAAGATTTCCTGTAAAATCTTAAGCTCTCTGCTAGCCACCATCTGAAGGGAGGCCCTTAAAGGAATCAAAATCTTCCATGTCACATCCCAAGCACTTTGCTAGTCACAATCTGAAGAGAGGCCTTTGCACAAATCATCTCTCTCATTTCCCTCTTGTAGCTTCCCTGTAACATCCCCAGCCCTCTACTAGTCCCCCTCTGAAGACAAACACTAATTGCGTTCCCAATAGATGTTAATTATTTTATTTATATTTTATTTTCCCTTTATTTTCTTAAATCCTATGGGTGTGTCTGTGCTGATCACATTGTGATCAAAGCTCTGCATTGCTGATCACAATACATGTGATCAGCCATCAGGGGAAGCAATCAGAGATCTGAGTTTCTCCTGTCCTCCAGTGAACTTCCATTGGGTGTCAGCACTAACACCTGCTGGAAGGGAATGTCTCCCTGCTGCTGCAGCAAAGTCAGGATGTACTGATACATTCTAAGGGGTGTGACCATATCAAAGCAAGCACTTCATCCAAAAAGGGAAGTATTTGAAAAAATACAGCTACTGTGATACATCTAAACAACCTAACTGTTCTCTTTAATCAGAATGTTATCAGTAAAATGCATTGTCCCAGAATTGAAACGCTGTCTTTTTGAAGGACTTCTGTAAGGTAAGTGAACTACAAATGGGGGTAGATAATGAGAAGGGGAGGAGATAGGGTAGATAGTGAGAAGGGAGGGAGAGGGGGTAGAACGTGAGAAGGAGGGAGGGGTAGAATGTGGAAGGGAGGGAGAGGGAGTAGAAGTGAGAAAGGGCAGAGGGTGTAGAGTAGTGAGAAGGAGGGAGGGGGTAGTATCAGTGAGAAGGGATGAGAGGGGGTAGTCTAGTAGAACAGGAGAGGGGGTTAGATAAAGGTAGTAAGAATATTGAAATAAATAAGAGTTAAAGATAGATAATTATTGAATTATTTGTGTGGATGAATTGTGTGATGAGCGAGAGAATAATAATTAATGTGTAGATGAATTGTATGAATGAGTGAGAGTATCAATTAATGTGTGGATGAATTATGTGAATGAGTGAGAGTATGAATTAATGTGTGGATGAATTGTGTGAATGAGTGAGAGAATGAATGAATTTGTGAGAATGCATTTATGAATATGTGTAAATGATTTGCATGAATGTGTGAGAGAATAAATGATTGTGTGAATTAGTGAGTGACTGTAAAAGTGTTTATATCATAGATGTATAATTGATTTGCGGAAAGGCAAAGATGGCACAAGCAGGGTGTTTGAGCCTTGGGGTCCAAATGGCACAGGTAGGTTGTTTATGGGACAAAGATGGCATAGGACGGGCTGTTTGGGGACAACATTGACTCATGCTGGGCTGTTTGAGGACAAAGATAGCAAGTCCTATGTGAGTTATCTGGGTGCTAGTCAGGTTCTATATGGGCAGTGTGGACGCCAGGGCTAGCTTTGGGTTGTGCAACCTGTGATTTATGGCTGTAATTTAGGGGTTTTATCTATACCTTTAATGCTGCGTTTTTATGTGAATTCCAATTGATCTATACCTGCATAGCTGGGTATGTGTGTTATTCTATTCTCTGTCATGCTCTCTGAATATTTCCCTACCTTCTCTGCCAACCACTTCTGCTTCTGCCAACCACTTCTGCTGCCACATCTTCTTCTTTCTACTATTTCACCCTTCTCCCTTCATCTCCATCTCCGCGGACATAACAGGGATCCTCCAATCAGGGAAAGGGACAGCACCGAAAGCGCCAACTGAGGGCAATATGGTAAAGCTTGCGATGATGTCCTCTCCTGATTCTCCAATCACCATTTTCACATGTATAATACATGCTGATTAAAACAACAAATACCTTTTAAATTACACAAACAAAATACATTATAATATTAAAAACTATATCTTACTATAAATCTAAAAATTCCATTTTATAGGATTCATTTATTTGGTAAAATATTTTATTAAATTCAATATATAAATGATTCAGTTGGAGAGTCCTTAAATTAAAAATCACCTAGCTTCCACCTTGTCCAATTCATCACAACATCTAATCCCCTCCAATTGGTATTAACTGTTTGTAATGCTATGAATTTTAACAATTTTGGATAACTGCCATGTGTTAACTTCAAATGATTAAATACACTGTGAGTAGTAACTCCTAATTTATTATTCCTTATAGGCTCTAAATTAATTTTTCCTATTATGCTTTCTTTTCATGCGGCCAACATATATCCACATACTCAAGATCCACAAATTAACACATAAATTACATTATTTGAATTAGATGTTAATCTTCCTTTAATTGGATACTTAAATCAAGGCAGGAACCACCTAGGTGCAAGGTGTAGTCTACACCCATGGGTGTTGGGAATAGGAGGGGTAACAGCACGCATCAATACAGGGCCATGTGCATCCACCAAACAGGGGCCAGGTTATGTCTTTAAATGAAAGGATGCTGAACCCAAAGACCAGTTGATTTGAGGGTTGTGTTTGTACAGCGAAAAGACTCTAGTATGAGTAGAAACAAGTGAGACTGGACTATATCAAAAGATATGTTTTCAACTTCTCATTGGAGCTAAGAAGCAACAGTTGTGCTTCTTTGATGACTGCCCCAGACTTGATATTTTCAAGGGTGCTTCTTGGAGGAGTATGACAACATTACATAAGACATATTAGTGGATTTTATACAAGCAAGTATAGAATAGAATAGAATGCCCTATCGATCCATTTATTTAGCTATGCATAACGAAGAAATCCTTATAAACATTATTTGAAAGTTTTATTCTTGATACTACCAGTTGTGGTTTGACTTTGGTGATAATAGCCTCCTTTAAAACTGCTAAAGTGCTGTCACCAGTAGCTTTAGGCAAATTAATGAGAAAAGGTGTGTTAAACAAGAGTGGCAATTATCAAGAGATTAAATATATTTCTAATTAAAAGATAATTTTGTGTGTTATTAATTCTCTGGCTGGAATAAGAAAGAGGATATTGCTCTTTTCAGTCTGCATAGTAAACATAAATCTTGCTGTACCTCTAAACGGTAAGAAAAGGAATTGTATCTTACCTCTTCTATCCTCAGCTATTTTTACATATCAGTAACCTTATATCTGTGTACATGTGATATTAAATGTATATTTGCATTTAATATTCAACTGAACTAAATTTCATTTTAGAAGACAGAGAACAAACATTACAGTTAACTCGTTTATAGGCTGAATCAATATGATAACAACATTTCTGGCATTTATTCAGATTTTTATTTTTAAATATATATATAATTGTATAATGTCTAGATATTTCTAATTTATAACTCACGCAAAATACTATAACTTGCAAAATTGTTCATCAAGAAATCAGTAGTGAGGTTAATTATATGTTATGTAATTAGAACAATGAGGGCATAGTTCAGATTATTATAACTGTACAGAAGTTAATTAAAGAATACTAATTTTAAATTACACTGTAGTTAGAAAATATCTTACTAATGATTTTTAACTGGTTTTTGTCGTATATATATTATATATATAATATATATATACACACACACACACATATATATATAAACAAATATAAAACTACTCTAAAAAAGCTTTAGAACTAATCCACAGCTTTAATATTTTTTGTTCATTTGTTTCATTTAGTAAATTAATGATTAACTTAATGAGCCTCTTAAAGTGTTTGTATGGTAAAGTACACTACATTAAAATACCCCAGTCACTTGCTCTAAGTGCATTACTGTTGCAATCTTGTTTAATGATTAAAATAACCAATGGTACAATCGAAACCATGACTATATTATTTTTAGCAATATAGTTACAGACAAGTATTAGATTGGAAATTACTTTTGCTGGGTTAAAATGCTCCAACCCAAAATTAAAGTCAACCATACTGCTTAAAGAAAAAGGAAATACGGTACCAGCTATAGTGAATTTAAGTAAATGCACTACATTTTACTGAAATCCACATTCACATTAATTCTCATTCTAAGATGTCATAATGTATGATCTAAAGTGAGAACTGGACCAATAAAATCTGTAAAACAACCAGCTGACCGATATGATTAACGGTAACATACCAACACATATAATAAACAGTAACAGACCATATGGTAGATTTTACTTGGGTGAAAAAAATAACATATACTTTATATTATAAAGTTCTCTTTTTAGTTTATGGTCATTTTAAGATATGGAGATTGGATATCTAGATTTAAATTGAACAGAATTGAAGCAACTGATAGGAACAAACTCATTTTGAGTTTATTATCAGGTGTTGCATAGTCTATTTGTGATAATAATAGTAATATGATTTGATGTTTGTGCACTTTCGTACAGATGACAATACACAATAGCTGCAAACAGCACTAGGAGGTTATGTAGAGTTGTACTTTATTTTACAAATTACAAGTTACTAATACAGGACATGTTGACATACAAAAATACACATAAGAACATAGTTCTCCACACCACCTACACATGCCCCATGTCACATCTTTGATAGTAATTAGTTTGCTGATGAACAGAACTACATAACTTGATACACAAAAAGAAAACATAAAGTAAAATGAAAAATAAGAGGCGATAACCCTTCCATCCCAGCCTGGCCACCTTGGAGCTTACCCCCATATCCAAGCCCAATGTTTTTTAAGCAGTTTGCAGGATCCATTGGCATACCTCCCAACATTTCAAAATGTGAAAGAGGGACACTTTAAAAAAAAAAAAAAAATCTTGCAGAACTCACCAATACAAGCAATTGCTTTTTACAATGTCGCGCTTGCATCGCCACTTAAAACGCACTTTATTTTTGTCAGCACAGTCATGCATATTAAAAATAACCAACACACTGAATTGAATTCCCATGAGGCTCAGCCAGACATACTACTTACATGATGCTGGCTGAGCGTCATGGGAAGTGCAGCAACAGTAAAGATGCAGATGCTAGCTGTGAACTAGAATTCTTATGATTCTCAGCCAGCCAGGTGTCCACCATAATGCTGGCTGAGCATCATTGGAAGAGTAGTCCACAGCACCAGAGATTTTTTTTTAATTGAAAAAGGCTAATGTTAGCCTCCCTCCTTTGATTTTGGAATCAAAACATTTGCTACTGCAACCCCATGATATGCCTTTTAACCCCTATATGCCTTATACCCCCTATATGGCACTCTGCCTCCTGAAATGCCTTATACCCTCTATATGTCACTCTGGAAGACATACTAAGTACCACTGCAGAAAGCAGATTCAACACATCATCGGAACCAGATCAACTCATCCCTATCCAAGCAGTCCTCTTCTATTGTCTCACTTCAACCTCAACCACCGACTAGATTGTAAGCTTGCAAGAACAGGGCCCTCCTCTCCTTTGCACCAGTTTGTTTTTGTATGTGAAATGTGTTCTACTGACTGTAACAGCACTGCAGAATCTGCCAGCGCTTTATAAATAAATGTAATGTAATTGGGTTTTGGTTCCAGAATAGAAAATGAGCACTGTGTATTGTATGTTGACAGGTAATGGAAATTAATGTATTTGGATAAAAATAGCTTCAAAACTGTTTAAGAAAGTATATACATACTATATAATAAAATTACATTTTAGTGATTCGTACGAAGCCCTAAAGACATGGCCATAAGCCCCACAAACCAGATGAAAACAAAGCAAAAAGCTTAGAATTTTCACTCATACTCACTTCCTCACATTCTCTCACTCATGCCTTCTCTGCCAACCACTTCCGCATCTTCTTTTGCATGTTCTTCATCTTCTATCTTCTCCCGTCTCTTCTACTCCATCTTCAATCTTTAATCTGCTATCTACTTTCTTCATCCACATCTCTGTGGACATAACATGTAGAGAACTTCAGGCAAAATGGCATCACTGTGATGATGTCCTTCGAAGAGGATGTCACTGAAAGAGCCAACTGAGAGCAATATGGTGCTGCTTGCGGTAACGTCCTCTTCCTCGATTAGAGGATCGAGGAGGAAAACACCACAGTGCTGTCATTTTGGCGGAAGTTCCTGCAGGGTTATGTCTGCAAAGATGCAAATGAAGAAGGAAGAATGCAGATTAAGGATTGAAGATTGAAGATGGAATAGAAAAGAGAGAGAAGGGAGAAGATAAGGGAGTCTATAAATATTAGATTTATGTAATCAGAGGCCAGATTGGAGAATCAGGGGATAGAACGTCATCAGAAGCTCCACCATTTTGCCCTAAAATAACCTTGTGTGATATTTCAACAAGGCGGTGTAGCTTCTCATGACACCCACTACCTTGATTGGAGAACTTTGGCAGAAGTTCACCTAGAGGCTATGTCTGCAGAGATTTGAACAAAGAAAGGAGAGAGAAAAGAGAAGATAGAAGAGAGGAGAATAAGAAGATGCAGAACAAGAAAATGGGAGACACAGAAGAGAAGCTGCGAGGCACAGAAGTGTAACTGGTCGGCAGAGAAGGTAGGCAGAGATTCAGAGGATGAAAAAGAGTAAACAAAAATGAAACTGCCTTCTTTGACCCTTGTCCCCCCCAACATACACTCTGGCACACACTTACACAAATTACACACACTTACTCATACTCCATACTCATGTCCTGATGAAAGTCTACAATAAATAGACTGAAGCGTTGATTAGAAAACTGGAGTTTCTCGTGTAGTTATTTAAAGAAGTCCCTGGAGTGCCGGTAACTATTGTTGGATATTATATGATTTGCTGTTACAGCTACTTGGCACCAGGCAGAACAAGTGGTGTTTGGAGTGCAATTGTTAATTTTGGACTTTGTATACATAAATAGACATATAAAATTCCACATACATGGGTATTTAAGGGGAAGTTATCCCCAAATATACAATACATTATATAGAGGTCTTAATCTTAAAAGCAGTGAGACATTGTTTGACCTAGTATCGTTCCTTTATACCAGTGTAGTAGCGAGACAAATACAATTACAATGATGGAAAACAATACCTAATACTATATTTGTCTTACCCGATGGTCATAAAACTTTCCAGGGGGAGGGTCACTTCAGCCTATGGTCAGTCCAAGGACCAAAAGTAGTAAGAAAGAGAGAATAAGACGATCAGATTGATATCATAGTCAGACAATCCTCCCAGATCTGATGTTTTTTTGGTGATAAGGAGTTATTTCTCCTGACCCCCAATTCCATTCTGAGTTGGTACTGTAATTGTTTTTTAAATTTAATCCACTCAAAATCTGCATTTTATTTCCACTCTCTGGCTATGATTTTTTTAACTGCTAAACAGCAATGAATTGCAAGGACCATTTTTAATTGGGGCATGATAGGCCAGGTCAAATGTAGGAGAACTGATATAGAGGTTCTGGGTATAATAATGTTAGCTGCACTCTTCAAAAAATCTATAACTATTCCAAAAATGTAGAATTTTTTTACAGCCCCACCAAATATGAAGGTATGAGCTACAAGATTCCACGCAACGCCAACAAGTATTATTTATGTGTGGAAACATCCGGGCTAAAGTAACAGGAACATAGTACCATCTATTAATAACCTTATAGTGTGCTTCTATTAGAGATCATGAACCCACTTTGTAAGTTTGAATTAAATATACCAATCTTCTTGTAGTATCAAAGAGTTTAGATCTTGTTCCCACTTCAAAATATTTTGATGAGGATGGGAGATCTTTTAAAGTTATGCACTTAACACAGTTAGCGTATGTCTAATATCGGGTTTTTGAAATATATTTTAGAGATCTCGTCTTTTAGTTCTCCCCCAGAGGAATCCAAGTGGGTTTTTAAGCAATTTTTTATCCTAAAATATTTAAAAATATTACTGTTAGAAAGATTACATTGTTGATTTATCTATCTATTTATAAATCATCCAAACAGTGATACCGACTTGTTTTCACTCTGTGAGTGTAAGATCTCCAATTACAGATTCCAGTAGTTGTATTTTCAAGGACATAATTAGTTTATTTTTAAGACCTATCTTATTCTTGAATGCGTACTATGCTGGAATTATTTTTGCTCACACAAAAGCACAATTACACATGCATGCCCACTCATGCACAATTACAGATGCATGCTCACTCACACACAATTACACATGCATGCTCACACACACCAGTATACATCCATGATCACACACACACAATTACACATCCATCCACTGCACATATATCAACACATATAAAGAACAAGCTAGTATCCTAAAACAAAGATTTATGGAAAAATGTTACAAGTTTACCGATTTGGATTGCAACATCATAGTGTTAACAACGTTCCACTTTGCAAATGTATATTTTTATTTTCTTTGTCTCTCAGCTATACCATTAAAGTGTAAGCTTAATAAACGTGATAGAGAAGAGAGATATAATTAATACTTGTGATGTCTTTGAAGATATTATATAAAAATTATGTTTATGGTCATTAGTATAATGTAAGCTAAGTTGTCAGGAACCACTCTTTTTCTGCCTGAACCATGGCTTTTTTATACCTGTGGCATTTAAATCTGCTACCACTAGTGGCCACCATCCGCCCTCTGGATCACTCAGAACTCATTACTAGGATCAGGTGTGCCTTGTTACCTGGGTTGAGCCCTAGCCAATACATCCAGCTGGGCCTTGTTACCTGGATTACCCTGCCTTTATGAACCTGCCCTGCCCTTCAGTCTGGGCCTTTGTATTGATGTCTATGGACCTTCCTGCTGTGGCTCTGCACCTGTACTGTTCCTGGTTTCCTGCTTTGTGTCTTTCCAAGTGGACTCCCTGCTTTATGTCTTTCCAAGTGGACTCCCTGCTTTGTGTCCTTCCAAGTGGACTCCCTGCTTTGTGTCCTTCCAAGTGGACTCCTGCTTTGTGTCCTTCCAAAAAGTGGACTCCCTGCTTTGTGTCCTTCCAAGTGGACTTCCTGCTTGTGTCCTTCCAAGTGGACTCCCTGCTTTGTGTCCTTCCAAGTGGACTCCCTGCTTTGTGTCCTTCCAAGTGGAAAAACGAGAGAAGGGTTTTAGAAGAGCCTGTCTGGTGTCGTGGATTCTTCCGTAGTCGAGGTTTGGCGGCGACTGAAAATCCTAAGAGAGAGACTTAAGATGGGCCCATGTATATCGTGGAATTTGTAAGTGCATCAAAAAGTATATAGGGTTTATTATACCCCAACTGTATGACACTATTTGGTCTTTTTCCTTTTTTTCTGTTTCAAGATACTATGTCTAAAGAAGTCATCTAATGTACGGATATATATATATATATGTTCTGTGACGATGACGCTACCCGTGTAGTTATGCCAATGGCAATGATGGAGCTTGCAGTGACGTCCTGTTCCCCGATTGGAGGATCGGGACAGCCTGTCACCATAAACACTGCCATATTGCCCTAAGTTGCTTTCCGCAACATATTTTTCCCGGATTGGGGAAGACGTCACAGCAGCACTGCCATTTTTGAGGCAGTTCCTGTGGGCTTATTTCTGCAGACATGCAGATGAAGGAAGAAGATAGTGATATTAGGAATTGATGCAATAGATAGGATAGAAGGGAGAAGATAAAGGAGTCCACTGTATAAATATTAGACGTTTGCATTTGGAGGCCAGATTGGAGCATCAGGGGAGAGAATGTCATCGTAAGTTCCACCATTTGCCCTAAAATAACCTTGTGTGATCTTTCGACAAAATGGTGGCGCTTCTCATGAAGTCTTCTTCTCAGATTGGAGTAATTTGGCAGAAGTTAGCTGGAAGGTCATGTCCCCTGAGATCCCAACAAAAAAAGAGAAAAGAAATGAGAGAGCAAAGAGAACATGGAAGAAAGGAAAATGAGAAGATGCAGAACAAGAAGATGAGAGACCCAGAAGACGAGCTACGAGACATAGAGCTACAAGACACACAGAGTTGGTTGGCAGAGAAGGTATTCAACACATAATGTACCACAGATGGGGTGAAGCTGGCCTGCCTGGCACCCAGGCGGTCAGCATCAGCAGTCTAACTGATGATTGCTGTGCCAGTGTGGCACTGGAGGAGATTTAACCCTAGGATGTACTATTATGTCTTGTATGCTCAATGGTTGGAACTGCTGGACATAAACCACAAGCATGTATGTATTTGGGTGATGTGTCTGATTGCCAGTCCAGGCCTGATACATGGTCCTATTTATTAGGACAAATTTGATGTACAGAGCTAAATGGTGACTAATTCACAAGACTTTCCCAATTATTTATTTGGGAAATATTTATCAAGGTATAATTGGGGCAAAGTTCTAATCCTGGAGTAGTCACAAGGAAGACCAATGTTTGTGAATTTTGCTCCAAATTTAGCCTTTTGCCCATCTTTGTCTTGATACATACTGTATGGCCCATCTTTGCTATAAAAGTTATATTTGCAATATATAAGTCATTCATGCAAAAGATAATTCATTCAGTCACACCATCAATTAATACTACCAGAAATATTAATTTATTAAGACAAGTAAGAAAGTCAATAAAGCATGCAAAAGGTTATTAGATGGGCTAAACTAGAAAATGGAGGATTGGAGGAAGGCAGATGTGGTTCCTATTTTCAAAAAGGGTTCAAACTCTGTGCACGGAAATTATAGACCTGTGAGCTTAACTTCTGTGGTTGGGAAAGTATTTGAATGGCTGTTTAGGGATAACATTCAAGAATTATTTGGGAAGAACAGTATTATCAAAAATCAGCATAGTTTTATGAAACATAGGTCCTGTCAAACTAATTTAATTGCATTCTATGAAGAAGTAAGTAAGAGTGTCGATCAGGGTGTTGCAGCGGATGTAATCTACTTGGATTTTGCCAAGGCGTTTGACACGGTTCCACACAATAGGTTAGTATTCAAACTGAAGGAAATTGGTCTAGATGCAAATTCTTGTTCTTGTGTAGAACATTGGCTTAGAGATAGAGAACAGAGTTGTTATAAATGGTACATTTTCAAGCTGGTCAAAAGTGGTAAGTGCTGTCCCTCAGGGTTCTGTTCTTGGACCAATTTTATTCAACATATTTATAAATGACCTGGCAATAGGCGTTGAAAGTCATGTTTCTGTGTTTGCAGATGACACTAAACTAGTACAGGGCTAGCAGAGTATTACAGTGCTGCAGAGGGATCTAGATAGACTGGGGGAATGGGCACACAATGGCAGATGAATAGATAAATGTAAAGTTATGCATTTCGGGGAAAGGAACGCACAAACAACATACACCCTAAACGGTAGTGAATTAGGGGTAACGACAAAAGAGAAGGATTTTGGAATTGTTATAGACAACAAACTAGGCAACAATGTGCAATGTCAGTCAGCAGTTGCTAAGGCCAGTAAGGTATTGTCGTGTATATAAAGGGGCATCAAGTCACGGGATAAAGGTGGTCATGCGTTTAGACTGGAAGAAAGGAGATTTCTTCCTTTCTAAAGCAGAGGAAAGGGTTTTTACAGTAAGGACAATAAGGATGTGGAATTCTCTGTCTGCAGAGGTAGTTTTATCTGAGTCTCTACAGACGTTACTTGGTAAAACATAATATTCAGGGATATAATCTTTAATATGGGGAAACAGCTTATTGATCCAAGGCGAAATCTGACTAACATTTTGGGGTCAAGAAGGAATTTTTTTTCCCTGGTTAGTACAAAATTTGAAAGAGCGAAACTGGGGTTTTTTGCCTTCTTTTTGCCTTCAACTGCAACAAATTAATAGATATAGGAAAGGCTGAACTTGATGGACGCATGTCTTTTTCAGTACAGCCTATGTAACTATTTAAGTATTTACTAAGTTTATTTGGATCATTAATGCAAATTCAATACATTAATGAACTCTGAAGGTTAAAGCAATGTTTTACTAGCTTTGGCTTTATCTGTCAGTAGAAGTTTGTGGATTAAATCCTTTTTGTCATTTATCAATATCTAACCAGCTTTCATTCAATGCAATGCTACACATGTATTGGAATTTATCTATCTTAAGTAATCAATACTTGTTTTCTGTTCACTTGTTCAGGATATCTGCTACTGATTTTCTGTAACAGAGATTTAACATAACATGGGTTAGTGGTATTTTGAAGACTTATATTCATAAATTGCAACCACGCCCTGTAGTGTTGCTTTTATCATTCATCTTACTATGTAATATACAAAAAATTTCAAAAATCAGCATTTTCTATTTTTAACAATATCCTTTCATAGCCCTGATTATGGAGCAACATTTTTACTCTAAAGTGAAATTACTTTTTAATCAATGGATATATTTTTTAGCAAAAAATAAATACTTCCTTTTTTGAACAACTACATGCATACAGGCATACCCCACATTTAACATACACAATGGGGTCTGTAGCATGTATGTCAAACAAAATGTACTTAAAGTGAAGCACTACTTTACTTTACTTACCAGTGCATGTACTCAACTGCAATTGTCAGATCCTTTCACTTTGAAAAAACGCTCAAAAGACATAAAAGAAACTGCTGGTATCATAATGTTATGTATCCGTTCACGTTGCGTGAGCACATGCAAAAAAGGGTTCTGGTGCAGCTATATATTTACACACAAGTGCCCCTAAAGTCAATGTCCTTAAATCAGGGTATGCCTGTGATATAACATATTGTCCCAATTATAGATATTTTTAATGCTCCCCTAACTTACTTGCAGACTGCTTTCATGCCCCTGTCTCATTGCACACGGCTTCTTCTCTTGTATTTTTTTGTCCTGTTTCTTTCCTTCCGTCTTCTGTTGTCTTCTGCTTGTTCCCATGTGTTCAGTCTTCACTCCCGGCGCACTTCTTAAAAGGGTGAAGTTTCCAGGACACCTGTTCCTCTGATTGGAGGAACGGGGGAGACGCTAGTCCGAATATTGCTTACAGATTAGCGCCTTTCTTTCTCTACATATCTGTCTGCAAAGTGGAAGACAGTGGATAAGGTAGGGAAACATTAAGAGAGAGTGTGAGAGTGTAAGATAATGAGAGGAGTGTGAGGGAGCATGAATGAGCGAGAGAGAGAAACTACTGTTTTAGCTTTCTAGTTATGTTTTTTTTTTTTAATTACAGTTATCTTTAAATTAATATCAAACTTCAAGAGTTGTGGCCTATAATCGTGGGCAGCCGATATGCAGGACAATACAGTATATGTAGTTGTTCACAATTTTATTATTATTACCAGTGATATAATGGAAACTTGCTTAGTCAACTAGATGTGATAGTCTCTAGATTCAGCATATGTTTTTCATGACTGACAAAAATTGGGTTAGAACTAATTGTGGTACCATGTATTGAAAACGCCATCCTGAATTTTTAGCAGAGTAAAATTAGCGTGTATAATATGCCTATCAATTTATGACGCCAGATGTGGTAATTTTTCTGCTTAAGATATTTAAATAATATGAAAATCATTCTCTCAAAGCATGTATATGCTGAAAAATTATAATTATAATTTTGATAGGGAAATTAGGTAGAAAGAAGTAAATGCAAACAGTTGACCTTAAGTATAACTTCATGACACAAAGTTTTACTTTTTTCCATTTGTAGCTTTGTTGAACCATGATTCCCTTTTTCCATGTTTAGTGTACCCACACAAATGATATGTTTTTTTTTCAAAGACAGCTAGGGCTTTCTCTTAATTCCAAAGGTGTACACACTGTGTCCATGTATATGAACAATGCAAACATTGCTAGTGACTTACAACTTTAAGAAAAGTCTCAGCTCTGACTTGGAAGAGTTCACACTGCTCCGGGCCTTTGTGCCTGCATGCAGCCACCTGTCTGCTGACAACAGGTCCCGGTCGTGTAACAGTTTTCTTAATCCAACAGAGCTTTCATCTCATATTCCAAATGAAAGTCTATTTTGACAGGTTTAGTTTGTGGAGTTCTTTTCAAGAACACACAAGGTATGTGGAAGGAGGAAAAAACATTTCATTAGGCACAGGATTAATTGTCGAAGGATACAAAAAGGGCTAATATTGTGGAGCAAGGTTCGTTTAAGGATTCTTGAGCTCAGGGGCGTACCTAGAGTATTTGGCACCTGGGGCGGTTCCTGTATGTGGCACCCCCCCACACACACACTTTAAAACTGCATAGCTTGTACCGTTATATACCTGCACAGACACTCAAGGTGGTACAGCATTACTGTTATAATTATATACCGAGGCAGACATTGACGGTGGTACAGGATAACACTTATCACTATATACATATATATATATATATATA
>VKOC01034453.1:0-16561 GCA_009364415.1 Spea multiplicata | reverse complement strand
GGGTAAGTTGTCACAGTGATTACAGGGAGGGACTGCTGCTGTGAGTCAGACTAAACGGATTATATAATGAGGGGTATTTTTCAGAGCGTTTGCTCTGAAAAAACCCTCATTTTATAATTGATAAAAATCGATTCAGCTAATGGATAATGAAATTCGTTGGCAACGATTTTCATTATCCATTATTATCGATTTTATTGATTAGTTGTTGAAGCCTTATATATATTTTCTCCATATAGTATGGATAATAGCTCCATTTATGTAGGGGTTAAAGAACCCCACTTTTTGATGTAATGTAGAATATATCATAGGTATGTGAAAGGGTTAATCTAATTTACATATTCAATTGAATATGGGATGTATATAAAGGAAGCCCTATCCTTAACCAAAAGATGCACCTGATAAAGCTGTGATAGAAGGCGAAACGCGTAGTTCTACTGTTTTCCCCCCCCAACCTTTGGAGATCCTGTGAGACGTCACACAAGAACCCGGAAGCAATCAACGCCCTATAGAAGATAGACGCCAACGGACTTTCTTTGGTTTGGTCCTGTAAGCATATTTATTGTATTTATTTGATGCCAGAATTAAACCTATATATAGTTTATTCTGCGGGACCTTGACTGATCTCATTTACTCTTTATGATCCACGCATATAGCACTTTATTAGTGCTGTTGTAAAGCGTGAGTTTGATACTGCACAAATTTTCGATCTTATTCATCTTGTAATTAGAGGTTGTGCTATGTATTATTTGGTTTTTTATGTTTCATGTTACGAGTTCTAAATATTCAGACAGAAGATCCTTCCACATTCAGATATAAGTATATGTATCTTTTTTTTAATACATTTTTTATATCACAGGGTGTGAACAACATGTTTTACATATTGATTTATAGGCATAGGAATGACATTACTTAACCTACTGAATCATATATGTGGGTAGTGTGTACCGTGCGTCACAAACCAACTACCACCTAAACCCCACCAATTAACGACACGGAGACTGAAATTGGATAAAACAGGCCACAGCATATTTTATTAACAATAACCACAAACACTGTGTTGGCCTAAACACCATAAACCAATAAACATAAATACACAATAAACCACACAATAGCAAAGCCCACATGGAGGTAGTGAGTTTTTACTTTGCAAGAGTTCCTGCCATTGAGCAAACAGCACAGCATTCCTGGAGATCTGCCACGAGGTACCAATCCCTTCACCCAGATACCTAGCAAAGGCCTTGTACAAATAAGATGGATATTACTGAAAGGCATCTTCCATCTAAATAGGTGCAGCAGGGGCATTACTAATACACCTATATGTAGAGAAATAATATATAAGGACCCTGCAGCAGAGTAATCATCCCCCAGCCATTCACAAAACATTATATTGGTTTATCCCTAGACTTAAAATAAAACCATGCAATCCCACATGGCTGTCATTATACAGGATTATTGCATTCATGCTGCAAGGGGACAAATAAAAAATTGAAACTGATTAATCCCACCTCAGAAACATACCCGGCCATTATAAAGTTATGTGCTGCCGTTAAAAAGCTAGGAACATGACAAAGTGCTGTATGGTTGATACAACCTGCTCTGGTCAGGACTCAATCATTCCTTGTGGCAGGTAACAGAGCTGATGCTTTAGAGTTAAGCTGTAACCAAGCCATTGCTTGCATAGTGGCTAAGGGAAGCAGGTAAGTCAATTTGCCGTCTAGGGTCTCCCGCCCCTACATTTACATACCCCAATCAAAAACACACATGCCCTAAACATGCACTCACCCACACACATACATGCTCCCTGTCCATTTAGCTATGCAGATTCCCAGGGGCCTTATACCAATTTAAGACACTATGTAGAAATTCGAAATATAAAACAAGGGGGATGGAAAAAGTGCTAGACAGGACTTTCTGAGTGTAATTCTTTGTTAAAAATGTACTAAACAGATTCTTGAAAATCCTAAAAGTTCATAATATAGAGCAGCAGCCCACTTGCCAAGGTTTCCTCTTCTTGGCTTGATTGATTGTAGAAATTCACAAAGGGGGTAGTGGTTGAACTTCAACAATAAAAAAAAAATAGAAAAAAGAAAAGCAGCACAATGGTGTACTATGTTTATACTCCAGGTATATATAAAATTAAGATAAAAATATGGTACTCATCCTACCTCCAAAATGCACGTATGGGCGATACTATCCTCGCCTAAGTATGAAATAGCAGCAATGGTGTGGTACCAAATCGTGGTTAAGAGCAATTTAAAGGTTGCTCTTTCCTACAGGCTTAGGTGGTATAATCCCCACCAAGGATATTGGAGCAGCAAGTGTCCATCTTGATAAAAAAGGAAATGATCTCAGGAGCAATGTAAAGAGGTTATTTATTTATACTTTACAGAATAAAAAGTATAAAATAATATAAAATAGCACACTATACGTTTCACCTTTACAAAGGCTTTTTCAAAGCCTTTGTAAATATGAAACGAGTAGTGTGCTGTATATCATACTTTCACTATGTATGGCTCATCACTGACTATTGTTTATTGCTTTAACTGACTATTCGAGTGAACAAAAGTGAACATGAGTGAAAACCCAATAAAAATTAAATTACAAAAAAAAATAACTAAATTATTTACTGACTGCCCTGAAATTACAAAATCTAGTTAAAAAACTAAGGGAAGACAGGGCAGGCAGTAGGCACTGCCACCTAGGGCAAGGGCACCCCAGTGCCATTGAGGCACTGTGTGCAGCAAACTGTCAGCTCAACAGCACTACACAATTGACCGAGAAGCACTGAAAAAAACCCACTTCAGTAAGAGTACACTGTGAGAAATAGCAGGCTGAGGATTACCAGTCTCACACAGAACAATCTCTTTCTGCAACGCTCGGATTCAGCACAACAGTGTTGCAAAAGCAGCAAATTAGTTGATTCAAATGCAAGCTATGCTCTTATATAGACTGTTTCCTATTTTTTTAAAAAGCAGCACAGACATTGGACAAGCCCTCAGCATGATGTCACAATAGTGAGCCGATTGAGCAAATGAAGATGAACGCAAGTCTCTTTCAATAAAAAGAGAGAAGACATATATATATATATAAAGAGTATATATTATATTAATTATTATTTTAGAATATAAACAATAAATAACATATTAAATATATAATTATATAAATTCCACTAAAATATTTACTTAATTTTATAATTCATAAAAAAATCAATATATGTATAGAATGTATGTGAATCTTAAGCTGTGTGGAATATTGCCCTCATAAAGTAGCCATGAATAAATAAATAAAATATAATTTATCTAGAGATGTTTATTAGCAGGTATGTGTGAATTATAACTCTTTAAAAATCTTAAAATATAGGGGGCGTGTCCTGGAGCTCGACCAAGATGGCCGCACGTTAAGTTGCTCCTGACTCACCCGCCGAGATTCACAGCTTTTTACAGCGATACCGAGCATTTTTTGGATTCCTTCTTGGCAGACAACGATGCCTAAACATCCCCCGAAAGATTCGTCGGCCGCGGTTGCTTCTTACTTTCGGAAAAAAGATTCCGCTCCACCACGTGCTTCCAGCGGCCCGGACCCTGGGGATGATGACTTAGACGCTCCCTGCACTAAAAAAGACATCGCCGAACTTACCAACCTTCTTCGGACAGTCAAGCAGGACCTCCATCATGACATCAAAGACGGTCTGGCGACCCTGACGTCGGAGGTACGAGATCTGCAGTCCCGCACTACCGTACTCGAGCAAAACCACGTGGTGCTGGCCGAGGAGCAACAAGCCTCCAGAGCGGACTGGGAAGGTACCCTAGCTAAATACTGGAGCCTACAGGAACAGGTTGAAGACCTGGACAACCGCTTGCGGCGTTGCAACATCAGGGTACGTAATGTGCCCGAAACGGCTCCCTTGCCTGACTTTATAGAACTCTACTTTCGCCTCCTACTACCTGAGGCCTCGGCCGAGGACCTCCATCTTGACAGGGTTCACCGGGCTCTTCGGCCTCGTCCTGCGCCGTCGGATAACCCGCAAGATATCATTTTAAAATGCCACCATTACACGACCAAAGAAGCTATCTTTCGCGCGGTTCGCAATGTATCGCCATCCTTGGACGGTATCACACCTCACCTCTACGCGGATGTTGCTCTGTCTACGCTGCAGAAGCGGAAAGTTCTCAAACCCATTACAGAGCTCCTTCGCTCTAACGGAGTTAAATACTGATGGGGTTTCCCATTCCGCCTTATTGCTTTCCACGGCTCCACTCAACATGTACTTCGGGACCCCTCGGATGGTCCGGACTTCTTGAAACACCTGGGTATCACGGTTACCCGCGAAGTGCTACACCTGCAAACCCTGATGGATCCTCGTTCTCACCCCAGTCGGGCTACCTCGCCCTCGCCACTACTGGATGCGGCTTCAGGGGATGTCGACATCGTTGATGGTCCCGATCCGCCACTACTTTCTCAAAGGGACTGAATGGTGTTGTTCCCTACTGTCTTTTGTGCCTCTTGGCGTTATATTGTTTCGTTACCCCTGTTGGGTTTACCGTAGGGGTGCATATTGTTCCTGTGGGGTCTGCTGATCGCTCATGCACACATTTTTTGTTTTTTTTTTGTATTGTACTATACTATTTTTCATTGGCTTCTGTCGTGGCACCCCGGAGGGGACAGACATACACCACACGCACGCTACATGCAGTTGCTTCCCGAGCTGTCGACTCTGCTGACGGTCCCACTCCACCCCTGTTTGCCCAAGCGGATAACTTGCTATTATTACATGCGGTCTTCTGTTGCCTTCTATTGTTGCCCCTGTTGGCTCCGTCATAGGGGTACAAGTCACTGTTTTCGGGCCTACTGATCCCACGCACTCACACTTACACAATTCTGTTTTTTTTTGTGTTTGTTTTTGTTTTTTTTAGGGACCATCTGCTACTGCTACATACCGTCCCTTGTTCTTTTTGTCATCGCCTGGCGTAATTTACCCCCTAGGGGCACGTGTCCCTTGGTCATACTGTGTCTGCTGTTCGCACACACCTCCTCAAGAGATGAGAAAGAACTCACTCTGAACAGGAGGCCATGCATTGACAACGCATACACCACCATCCTCTTTTTTTTATATATTTTTTTTTTTATATATATACACTCGCGATATGCTACACAAATTGCTCTGTCTGAATTACCATAATGGTTATC
Organism: Spea multiplicata; assembly: GCA_009364415.1. NCBI lineage: Eukaryota > Metazoa > Chordata > Amphibia > Anura > Pelobatidae > Spea > Spea multiplicata. The sequence continues at coordinate 11,374 of VKOC01034453.1, read as the reverse complement.
ATGTTGTTCTCTTCGTTTGTTCTCGGCGGGGGGTCCCATCTGGTCTCCCAGGTCCCCCTATAGCGCAGACTCACCGATATCGGTGGGAGTACTGCTCTTCGTTTCTGATCTCAAGTTATAGGCATTCCCATCTCCCTCCTGGGATTCGGGTGCTTATCCCGCGACTCATACGGTTCGCCCATATTTGTCGCCTTCGTTCTGAGATCGTCACCTGACACGCCTCGGTTGGTTCCCGTGGGCGGATCCCGCTTTCTTGCCCCTGTGATTTTAGTTCCCTACCTTTTCCTCTATTTTCTCCTACTTACCCTTTTCCCCTCGACTCTTGGGAGCCTCTCTTGGACTCTTTCTTTCCCTCCTCCCCTTTTACATTTTTTTTTCTCTTTTTTCTTCTCATTTTGTATTTTTTTTGCAGGGGCCTCTCTTGACTTCTGCTTGAGTTTCGCGTTGCTCATTTGTTGGGCCGGATGGCTGCGCTGGGGGGTCCGCACTTAAGGTAATCACTCACAACACACATGGCCTCAACTCCCCGCACAAACGTCTTAAAGCTATCAAAAATTATGTTGCACTTCGTGCAGATGTGGTCTTCTTACAGGAGACCCACTTTAAACATGATCACGCTCCCAAATATTGGGGCAATCATTTCCTCCAACACTTTCATGCCACTCACCCCACAAAGCATAATGGGGTCACGATTCTCCTACACAAACGTCTAGACTTTCACCTCACCAGCTTGACCAAGGATCCGGCGGGTAGATACATCCAATTGTGTGGCATTTTGTCTGGTCGTGACATATGCTTTCTTAATGTTGCACCCTCTCCCAACCTCTCGGGCTTCTATTCCCAGTTGGAAGCTCTGATTGATGTTCCCAGGTCTACCTGCCTGATTGTGGGAGGGGACTTTAACGCCACTCCTGACCCGTACTTGGACAGGTCAGACTTCCGGCGCACCACGACACCTCGGTCCTCCTATAAACCTCTTCAACTTTTCCTAAGACACATGCATTTGTTTGATACCTGGCGCACGATCCATCCCAAGGATAGGCATTACTCCTTCTACTCTAACCCACACAATATTCCCGTATTGATCATATCTTTATCTCACAAACTCTGCTACCCTCTCTGCTGTCTTCTCGCATCCATGAAATTACTTGGTCTGATCACGGGATAGTCGAGTGCTTATTTTCTGGCCTTTCCCCGCGTCCCCCAGCATGCACTTGAAAACTGAATGAATCCTTGTTGGTGGATCCGGTCATAGCTACCTCTGTAGCTGAGGCCCTGGAGGAGTATTTCACCTTGAATTCCTCCCCTGACCTGGTGGTTGGGATGTTGTGGCAGGCCCATAAAGCCGTTATCCGCGGCACACTCATTAGGTTAGCTTCCCGTAAGAAACGTGAGAGGGTCCATCAGGAGCGCCTTTTATGAGCCGAGATTCGCGACCTCGAACGCACACATAAATCCACGGGAGACCCCCAGGCCCTTCGCTCTCTGGTCATCAAGAAGGGCGAGCTCAATCTGATTCTATCGGCCGAGGTTTTGAAGGCCATTAATTGGACGAACCAAAAATTTTTTGAAAAGGGCAATAAGCCTGATACCATGCTGGCGAGACGTCTCCGCCTCGCCACGAAGTCCCATACTATTAGGCAAATACACACCTCCTCCGGAAATGCGTCCTCCCATCTTGACGTCATTTGTCAACAATTTACTAACTATTATACCTCCCTTTATGACGGTCATAAAACCTCCCATACACCGCATGTTGCCCAGTGTACGCAGGAGTTCCTGAGGAATTCTCGGTTGCCGACCCTCTCTCCTGATGAGGTGTTGTCGTTATCCGCAGAGGTTACTCAAGAGGAGGTTGACTTTGCACTCAGCACCATGAAAGGCGCAAGGCACCCGGCCTTGACGGATTCACGGCATCTTACTATAAACGTTATAAACTAGACTTGGGCACCAGGGGGCTCTTCGTGTTCGTCTTCGGGGAAAAAAGAATCTTCGTATTCCGCGAATATTCGCCCGTTCCTGTCTTCTCTTCAGGCGAATATTCGTTTTTTCTTCGTTTTTTCCAGTTAAGGGGTTAATATGGGGTTAACGCAGCTCTGGCGCCAGTACTTTAAATGTGTGTATCAGCAACTCCATTGGTCGCCAACAGGCGACCAATGATCACAGTACCATATATAGCTAATATATTCTCGGGCAGAATATTCTGCTACTCAATGTAAAACCAACAGAGGGCAGCATTCTGTCCGATGATATATTAGCCATATGTGGCAGTGTGTTAATTTTCATTTATTAATTATTTAAATAAAATATATCCCCCATGATCCGCTGGTCTCCTCCTGCAACAGTTAAATGCACTCTGCACTCGCAGACATTAATTCTGTCGAACTTGCAAACTCTTTTTTTCTATTTATTTGGGGTTTTTTTGTATTTAAACTGTTAGACGAAAGGATCATGGGAATAAATGCAAATGAGCACATGGCCCCATATGGCTAATATATCTCCGGACAGAATGCTGCCCTCTGTTGGTTTTACATTAAGTAGCATATGCTTGAAATCCAAAATTATTATGCTACTCGACGTAAAACCAACAGAGGTTATATCCAAAGATATATTAGCCATAGTCTAACAGTTTAATACAAACAACCCCAAAATAAAATAAAAAAGTTTGGAAGTTCGCGAGTGCGGACATTTAACTGTTGCAGCGGGGAGACCAGCGGATCATGGGGATATATTTTATTTAAATAATTAATAAATGAAAATGAACACAGTACCACATATGGCTAATATATCTTCGGACAGAATGCTGCCCTCTGTTGGTTTTACATTGAGTAGCAGAATAACTTTGGATTTCAAGCATATGCTACTTAATGTAAAACCAACAGAGGGCAGCATTCTGTCCGAAGTTATAGTAAGCTATTTATACTAAGTTGGTCGCTGGCACGGACTTTTAAGTTAACTGTTGCAGCAGGGTCCCAGGTTGCTTTTTTTTTCTGCCTAGCAACTAGTGGTAAGGGGCCGTGCCAGTGAGCCTATTGGTCACTTGCACAGCCCTTTACCCTACGGATTTCTGCTCCCGTTATCCAACGCAGCATTGCAGGGGTTAACGGGAGCGGAAATCAGAGGTTAAAAAGGCTGTGCAAGTGAGCATATTGGTTGATGCGAACCAATTGGTTGATGCCAGAGGAAGACCCTGCAGGTGACCAATAGGCTCACTCACACTGCCCTGTAACCTCTGACGACGAACCTTCTGATTTCCACTTCAGTCAACTCCCGCGATGCTGTGAAGATAAGGTAAGCTAGATGGGGGAGGGACCGGGGAGATTAGTAGACGAAAGCGAAGATTCTTCGTGTGTGAGTCTTCGTCTTCGCCTACGTTTTACCTGCACTATCTTCTCTTCATGTCTTCGGAACGAACACGAAAACGCACTCTTCGTGTTCGTTTTCATGTTCGCCCGAAGACGAATGCACAAGTCTATTATAAACATATTTTATCCCCTCACTTGGCCGCGCTGTTTAATAGTTTTTTATCGGGCTCTCAGATTCCTACTGAGATGCTTTCAGCCAAAATAGTTGTGATCCCTAAGGAAGGGAAGGACGCTTCCTTTTGCTCTAATTACCGTCCTATTTCCCTCATGTGGACATTAAGCTATACGCCAAGGTTTTGGCGTTGCGCCTCGCCCCCTGTTTACCACGACTGATCCATCCTGACCAGGTGGGATTTGTGCTGGGTAGAGAAGCCCCTGACAACATTCGACGCACCCTGGGTGTCTTCCATGCTTCCCGGTTGGCCCGATCTCCAACACTACTGCTCTCACTCGACGCAGAGAAGGCGTTCGATCGGGTTGATTGGGAATATCTGTGGGCGATGCTCGGGGCCTTTGGCTTTACTGGGGGTATATTGTCAGCTCAGCGTGGTCTCTATTCCTCCCCTAACGCAGTGGTGGACACCGGAGGGACCGTGTCCTCTCCGTTCTCCATACGGAACGGTACGCGACAAGGATGCCCCCTCTCTCCCCTTTTATTTGCACTCTGCAAAAAGAAGCTGGCTGCTTCTATTCGTTTGCATCCAGACATCAGGGGAGTGCAGGTAGGGGATTCCCAATACAAAGTCAGCCTCTTCGCTGACGACGTGCTTCTTTCCATCACGTCCCCCCTGGTGTCTCTGCCCAACTTGTATGCCCTCCTCTCCCGCTTTTCAGACATATCGGGCTATAAGATCAATGCTTCGAAGTGTGAGGCGCTGAACATTTCCCTCCCGTCACATACTGTTAAACTATTAGACCTCAATTTTGATTTTAAGTGGCAACCCCACCGCCTCTGCTATTTGGGGGTCTTTTTGACTGCTCACCGCTCAGATCTATATGCCGCTAATTACCTTCCGTTGCTACAACGCTTAAAGGGAGACCTTCGTAGATGGATGCCCTATAACATATCTCTTCTTGGTAGGGTCTATAGTGTTAAGATGTCTCTCCTTCCTAAAATACTTTACCTTTTCCGCTCGCTCCCGGTCCCTTTGGTGTCCCGAGACCTGGACCTTTTCCAGACGGAGATTTTCCGCTTTGTCTGGAGGGGGGCTAGACCAAGATGGAGGAGATCCCACCTTTATCGACCTCGTGCGTCGGGGGGCTTGGGGGTACCTCATTTGTTGTCTTATTTTCATGCTGCCCAATTAGCTCAGCTTACGCTGGTCCATCTTGGTGCCTTGGCCCCGAGGTGGGTCCCCCTTGAGGAGGCCATGTGTCACTTGCCGGATGTCTCGGAGGTCTGCTGGCTGGGAGGGGACGTACGTCCGTGTTGTTCAGGTAGTCCCACGTTGTCCTTTTCTCTCGCGTTATGGGATCGCCTCAAGATGCGGTATTCCTTGCTCCACACGCCGTCTGTTCTCACTCCTTTGTTTCGTAACCCGGCTTTCCCCGCCGGTTTGTCATGTGCGTCCTTCCTCTGGTGGCGGTCTCGCGGTATAACTAAAGCTGGTCACATGTATCACAGGGGCAGTTTGCACACTCTACACACACTCACTACCGCCTTACAGATGCCCCCTACCGAAGCTTTTCATTTTCTCCAACTTCGTTCTTTCTTGACAGCGCTCAAGTTTACCCGCACTTTGACACCTCTGACTCCGTTTGAACGTTTGTGCTGGACGGGGGGGAGACAGCCGGGTGCGATCTCTCAGCTTTATACTCACCTTATTTCCTGCGCGTTTACTGATTCCCCTCCCCACTGTCGGCTGTGGGAGCGTGACCTACAAGTCTCACTGACTCAGTCAGACTGGACGGAAATCTATGCTAACACTTTTTCGCTTACAGCTAACACTCTTATTAAAGAGGGTGCATTCAAGGTGGTTGGCAGGTGGTATCTTCACCCTTCCCGGATTGCCCAGATTTTCCCGGGTTCCAGCGATGGTTGCACGAGAGGTTGTGGAGCGAGGGGCTCCTATTTCCACATGTGGTGGACGTGTCCCCTAGTTACAGATCTGTGGTCATGGGTCTTCGACCTTCTTAGTGAGGTCGTTGGTGCTCGAATAGACCGGTGTCCTCTGACGGCCCTGCTTAATAAGAATCATCCTAACCCCCAACTCCCCTTACACACTCATCGGCTTATTCACAGAGTTTGTGCGGCGGCGAGACTCTCCCTAGCTAAAAACTGGAATACATGCATCCCTTCCCACACACAACTTTTGGCCAAAATTTGGCATATTATGCACATGGAAAAACTCACCGCATACATACATGACACTTCTGAGCGTTTTTTGAAGGTGTGGACCCCCTGGATGTCTTCTGCTTATGCCGATGGCTCTACAGGTAGGATGGCCGCTTTGTGAAATATTTCCGCGGCTCGTTGGCTCCGTTTCTATATATATATTTTTTTTTTTTTTCCTTTATCCCCCTTCCCTCTTCCTTTTTCTTTTCCTTTCTTGTCTCTTTCTCTTTCACGCCATCTCCCCTGTCTATCTTATAATAAGGGTGGATTGGCCACTAGTCCTAGTGGCTGGTACTACTGTTCGATCATGCGGCCCCCGCCCCTGCGGTGGGCTTCCCAGCCACCTGCGCCGCCCCTATCCCACTGCTAGCCTCTTGGAGGCCTCGCCCACTGTTGCCAGGGATCTTTGCCCACGGGACTCCTTCTTCCTTATTGAGGTCTCTGTTCCTTTGGTGGTTTCTGCCTGTGCCGCCTTGTTTTTTCTTTTTTTTTCTGTACGCTAATCGTTGTATTTCCAGTATGGCTCGAGTGTCAGCTATGTTCCCCTGTCGAGACCTATGTTCTCCACCTTTACTCACTCGACTATTCTGGGACACATGGCCCATTCGAACTTATGATTCTGGTATTGTTTCTGCCGCATTTTGATTCCACATGTTTTATGCTGCAATTGCTTCTCCATTGAAAAAGAAAAAGACGCCAGGACACGGTCCTTGTTTGTAATGCTTTATTTACATTTGTTTTGTCACATGCTGTGTCTGGCTGTCAATAAAAATTTTCTTGAATCGAAAAATCTTAAAATATAAATATAATAAATTAATTAAAATGTAATATTATAAATTAACATAAAAAAAATCATCATAAAAAATCATGTGTGTTAACTATCCATAAAGTTGAGTATATCTAATTTGGTATTTAACCCTCCTTTTTTGTAGGTCTGAAATTTAAAAATCCATTCTGTCTCTTTCTAGGACAAAGCTGAGTTGATATCCCCTCCTCTCCAATGTGTGGTCACCAGGTCAATACCCATAATTTTAAATTCAGGGATTGAAAATGTTTTACATGTGTTGCAATGTCTTGGAACACTGTTTTATATTCATGTTGCATATTCCTCCTAGATGTTCTAATGCCCTGACTTTCATTTCTGTTGTGGTGCGGCCGATATGTTGCATTCCACATTTGCATTCTAATAAATAAACCACATTTTTAGTATTGCAGTAAATAAAATCTTTAATCAAATACTCCCTCCCTGTGTTTGTGCATTTAAAAGTTGTTATCTTCTTTTTTGGGACATTACATGTTTTGCATACTTTACATCTTCCACAACAGTGGAATGCTGGTGATCTTCCTTTCTGTCCATGGATGGGAGAGCACTAGGAGCTAAAATAGTCGTTAGGTTAGCCAATTTTTTTATAGATAAAAGGTAGGTGTTTCTGTAAAATGGTGTCTTCCCTTAATATCGGCCAACATCTATTTAATGCTTTTTTAATCTGAGGTGCTTTGTCATTGTACTGTGTCAAAAAGGAGAACTCAAAACTTTATTTCTGTGTTTGTTATTATTCATAAATTCTTCTTTTACCTTGTATTGATCGTAAACTATTTGTTAAAAGATATTACGGGTAATTTCTCTCCCTAAATTTGTTCAACAGGTGGTGACTCTGGGCTGTGAAATCATCGTTATTCGTACAGTTCCTACGAATTCTAGTGACTTGCCCCTTTGGTATATATTTTAGCCAACTAGGATGGTGGCGGCTTGAAAAGTCAATAAAGCCGTTCCCATCCGTGGTCTTAAAAAAGGTCTGTATTAATCCTGCTGCCTTTAATAAAAAGTCTATTTGATGTTTATTCACACATGATGTAAATGTAAGATTGTATTTGTTATGATTAACATATGCTATAAATTTATGTAAGTTTTCCACTTCTCCCTGCCAGAGTATAAGTACATCATCAATATATCTTTTCCAGAGAACCAGATTCACACCGAACGCATTGTTAGTCCAGATGCAATTAGTTTCCCAATCTGCCACATATAAATTGGCATAGCTCGGTGCGAATCTGGTTCCCATAGCTGTACCGCATGTCTGAAGATAAAAGTTTCCATCGAAGGAAAAATAATTGTGTTTTAAAATGAATTGAATACAGTCTATAATAAATTGACTTTGCAATGGGTCCATCTTGGTATCTAGAAGTAGTGTTTTCTTTATAATTTCTATACCCAATTTATGTGGGATCACAGTGTATAATGAAGCAACATCCACCGTTGCCCATACATAATCCGTCAACCATGTGCTATCTTCAAGGATTTTCAAAATGTGTGTTGTGTCTTTTATATATGAGTGGCTTGAGGTAACATATCGTTGAAGAAAAAAATTCTCTAACTGGTACAGTATCTTTCTTTTGTTCTCTTTTTCTATAGCTATCATTAGAGAACTTCCTAGGTCTTTCTCCATATCTACCTGAAGAGCTTCTGGTCTCTATGGAGGAAAAGTCCCAATTCATATTAAATGGTTTTCTTCTATTCATGGTAAATTTATTATCATATTGGGTAAATTTAGGTCTATAAGTGATATTTTGGTCCTTTGGCTTATAGCTTTTATGTATGTCTCCTTGATGGTCTCTCTTATCTCTCTGAAGTGTTTTACTTTTTATTTCTACTGTAGAAGATTCACATTTTTGTATTCTCTCTTTTATCTTCTAATTTCTTGATCTAATCTCTACTGTGTCAAATTTCTGATCTATAAATTTTTCAGTTGAGCCATAACATAGCACGACGGGCGTGCAGTGCGCGCAGTTTGTTGGAGTAGGGGTGGCAAGATGAGTTTGGGCCTTTGACTTTGGTGTCCTGGCCGCGGCATAAACCCTATCCTGGTCTGTCCGGTCCTGCTTGTCCTGCCTGCCCCGCTGGTCCTGCTGACTCCTGCTGGTCAGTTCTGCCAGTCGCGCTGGTTCTGCCGACCGTGCAGGGCTTGCCAGTCCTGTCAGCTCAGTCGGTCCTTGTTGGTCCTTGTCGGTCCTCGTTGGTCCACGGACTGCGGCGGATTTGCCGACCACTCCGGTCCACCGGCTCTTACTGGCCCTGCATTGCCGGCTTTGCTGGTTTTCCCGACACGACAATAGGCCAGCTGCACTGGTCTTGGTGGGTTGTTAGGTCTGGCGGCCTGTGTCTGGGGGCTATTCACCTGACGGCTTTCCCGGACGGAGAGGCAGTTGATGGACGTTACTGGCTCTTTATTCTGCAGCTAGGACTGACAGATTTTTCATCTATGACAGAGTGGGAGACACGGGATGAGCTTAGAAGCAACGGTGGAGATGTAAAGGCATTGAATAAGTAAAGCAAAGCTGAAAGAAAAAAATGAGATCAGAGTGGAGAACTGTCTACTAAACATGATCCTGGGATAAGTAAATTTACTTATATATACACATATATATACACTGTGTGATGGATTGCAGATTTTGCACTATGTTTGAAGTCAATGTTTTGAGATTATTTATGTATATGCTCTTGAAGTAAAAGAATCTATTTTGAGTATACATGACTGTCTGACTATAATCTAAAGTAGGGCTGCAACTAACGATTATTTTAATAATCGATTAGTTGGCCGATTATTTTTTCGATTAATCGGATAAAAAAATGCATTTTTTTTCAATTTTAGATAATGTAATAAAAAACGTACAATTTACACTTTCATCTCTTTATTGCAATGGCCTCTCTCTATTCACCTTCTTATTTTACTCAAAAAGAAAGGTTGGAATGCAGCACTCAGCAGTGAAATGGTGCACGAGCCAGGGTACCACCAAGTCCCTCAATGAATCCAAAATAAAGAAGTAAAGGCTCAGCACTCAAGTGATAAGGTGAGTTTATTTCACACAGGCAACGTTTCGACACACAGGAGACACAAGAAATGAGATTTAAAGACATGTCCAAAAAGTTTTTAGATAGGGGTTATCCCCCAAACCTATTGAATGATACATATAGATCGGTTAAGGAAACATCTAGATTGGATTTGTTATCTAAAACACATAGGGTTCCTCAGAACAGACTGGCTTTTGTGTCTACTTTTGGTACCCATAGCAAAGATGTTACAAAGATCTTTAGAAAACATTGGCATATATTATCTGATGGTTACCCAATGATAAAAGAGTTTGCATCGCCCCCTCTTATGGCATATAGAAGGGGTGGTACTATTCGGGATCAACTGGTCCACGCTGAACTTAAAAATGTTAAATGTGATAACTCGCAGCGGTTTTTGGGCTTAAAAAAATGTGGCAATTTTCCATGTTTAGGTTGTGTGGCCTGTCCTGATATATTGAAGGGGGACAGATTTAAACACCCACAGAAAGATAAATGGTATAATCTTAAATCCCATTATACATGTGAATCATCCTATGTAGTTTATATACTTACGTGTCCTTGTAACCTTTTATATGTGGGAGAAACTACACAGAAGATTAAAAGTAGATTTTCCAAACATAAATCCACCATCAAATTAAGAAAATTGGATTTACCGGTCCCATCCCACTTTGATGAGTTGAAACATAAATTAACGGACCTTAAATTCCGTGTTATTGAACAGGTATCTAGACCTAAAAGAGGGGGGGATCGAGTTAATATTCTAAAACAACGTGAAGCATGGTGGATTTATGAATTGGATACATTATTCCCAAATGGACTTAATAGGGAACTGGATTTAATGCCATTCTTGTGAACCCATGGCCATACTATCCTGAATACACCCGATCTTGACTGATCTTGGGAGCTAAGCAAGGCTGGGCCTGGTTAGTATGTGGATGGGAGACTACTTGGAAATACCAAGTGTCATAGGCTGTTAACTTGTGTGAAAGCCTTGCCCTAATATGAGATATTTAGGATGATTGAAAATTAAATTATTTTGGAAATATATATTATTATATAATGATATTCTTAACTTACACATTATCCTTTATCTTTTTTAGATTCTCTTTATTTTAGCTCGGCTGATGGTTTTTCCGGGACGTAGCTGGCCCTGTAGGTTTATTCAATGCCTTATTGTAAATTTTGAGATCATAATATTTGTGCCGCTGCGCTGACAGACCGATCTTTAATATTGTATATTATCATATTACAGTAATATCTTCAGATCATATAGTGTCTGTATTTGTAGTACAGTGTTGATTTTAAACTTGTGTACACTTTTATATAATAGATATACTACATATATATATATATATCTATCACTTCACTCTCATATTTATTCAGATTTTTAATATAATGTTATTTATATATACACATTGACTGGCTATCTTTGCACTGTCACTTTATATATAGACTGGTCAGTTTGCACTGTCACTTTAAATTGTTATGTAGGATCGGGTGTGTCCGATCCCTTAATCACTTGATGTTGCATAAATACTTGAGTGTGTGCTCTAATGTTTCTAAGGCTTGAGAAAGACCTGTGTGTCGAAACGTTGCCTGTGTGAAATAAACTCACCTTATCACTTGAGTGCTGAGCCTTTACTTCTTCTTATTTTACTGACATTATAATAAAAGCTACAAGAACCCAAACACGGTGTTTCTCAAACTAGTTATTAGTAAATATTAATTCATATGTTAACTATTTTTCATATTTAATAAAAACTATGAGAAAAAAGCCTTGTTTAAATTTTTTTTATTTACCAAACTGCCCCCGGTTATGCACAT
>VKOC01034450.1:0-11880 GCA_009364415.1 Spea multiplicata | reverse complement strand
GTTCATCTTCAGTACCCCAACCCGACCGAACCACGAGATATGCGGAAAAGACCATCGCCTAAGGTCAGCTATGACCGAGGATAACAGTGGGTCAAAGTTAACCTTAACCAGGGCGGATAGGTCAGAAGGTATACGAACCCCGAGGTAGGTCAAATACTCGTCCACCCAGCGAAATGGAAACTGAGATTGAATAGATGCCTTCAGGGGCGGGGGGAACGTTGGAGCCCAGAATCTCAGATTTTTGGATGTTTATCTTGTATTGAGAGACCGTTTGAAACCGCCGCAGTTCGGCCGTTACATGTGAAAGGGACGACAACGGGTCAGAGAGCATACAGAGCATATCGTCCGCGTAAATTGAAAGCTTATACTCGACCCCTAAGGCCAGTGATATCGGGGTTCGAGCGGAGAGCGTTGGCGAGGGGTTCCAACATTAAAATAAACAATAAGGGGGACAAAGGGCAACCCTGTCTCGTACCATTAGCCAACAAGAAGCGCTCAGACAAAATTCCATTTACCTTCACGCAGGCCGAGGACATGGTATAGAGTCCCCTCACCTGCTGTAAGAAGCGGGCGCCGAGCTCCAGTCTCTCCAGAACGCGGAACAGAAAGGCCAACGAGACCCTATCAAAGGCCTTCTCCGCGTCAAAGGAAACTAGCAGGAAGGGGGTCTGCCGCTGTTGCGCCTGCGCCAGAAGGTCCAAAACCTTAATCGTGTTGTCCCTAGCTTCCCTACCAGGGACAAATCCCACCTGATCGTCATGAACCAGGTCGGGGAGAAGTGGCGAGAGCCTCAGGGCCAAAACTTTTGCAAACACCTTAAGATCAGTATTGATCAATGAAATAGGGCGATAGCTGCTACATAACTCCACGTCCTTACCAGGCTTCGGTATTACAGTAATATGCGCTACATTAGAGAGGGGATCAAGGGAGCCGCCCGTAGCGAGCAAATTGAAAAGGGTCACCATATGTGGACCTAATACTGAGAAAAACTTCCTGTAATATACGAGGGTCAAACCGTCCGGGCGTGGGCTTTTACCCTGAGGGGAGGATTTAATAGCTCTCTCAACCTCCTCCAGAGTGATTGGGGAATTTAAAACCTCTCTATCCGCGCTGGAAATACGTTTACGTAGATGCTTAGACAAATATTCATCAATGAGCGACGCGGTACGGGAATCAGGAGAATGACCCTGAGAAATGTTATAGAGCTCCCGGTAAAAGGACGCGAAGCAGGCTGCTATGTCCTTAGTGTTGTGATGCAAAGTGCCCCCAGCGTCCCTAATCTTGGGGATAAATGAAGTGACCCTTTTAGCGCGCAACGCACGAGCCAATAACTTCCCGGGCTTATCACCCAGTTCATAGAAATGTTTGCGGAGAAGGAGATGATTTCTCCGCAATTTAGAATCCAGAAGGGTCGCAGGCCGAGACCGAAGCGCCTGAAGTTGTTCCAGGACTGCAGCGGACAACGAGAGCTTATGCTGCAGCTCGAGTTCCGCTATGCGGCACGACAAAGAGGATAACTCGGCCTGATTAAGTTTCTTACGGTGCGCGCCCAACCTAATAAAGTGTCCCCGTATAACGGCTTTATGGGCCTCCCAGATCGTCGAGAGAGGGGAGTCTGGAAGGTGATTATCCTCAAAATAGTGTTGCAGGTGCGATGTAAGATCTGCAACACCCTCAGGGGCAACTAGCAAATTTTCATTGAGGCGCCAACACCAAACCCGCGGGGGGAGCAGAGGCAGGCGTAAGGTGAGGTGGACAGGGGCATGGTCACTGAGAGTCTGAGACCCGATATCAGCGGAATGGAGGTAGGAGAGATGATGATGGGAAAGGAAGAGAGAATCAATGCGGGAATATCGATTATGAGGGGGGGAAAAGAAGGTATAGTCCAATGTAGAGGGGTGGAGGACCCGCCACGCATCAACTAGCTAATTTAGGAGGAGCATACGCTTAACCCGCTTAATTTTCACAAACGGGATATGGGAGGTCCCTGCAGAGCAATCGAGCCTGGGATCCATGACCATATTGAGGTCGCCACCATACACAGTAATGCCCTCCTGAAACTCCGCCAGTCTAGAAAGAAACTTCACCAAAAAGGGGACCTGATCCCTATTTGGTGCGTAAACCGTAGCCAACGTAATTTTGTGGGCCCCCAAATACCCTTTAACCATTAAACCTCTACCTTCCTCATCCCTCCAAACATCTAGAAGGCGGAATGGAAGGACCTTATGCAACAAAATAGCAACGCCCTTGGTCTTGGAGTGGGGGGAACTAGAAAAAAACGCAGTTTGGAAGTATCTGTCCCGGAGTGTAAGCTCCCTAGTGCGAAGAAAATGGGTTTCTTGTAAGAAGGCAATTTTGGTACGAAATGAATGTAGGACATGAAGCACTTTAGATCTCTGCTGTGGCTTGTTTAATCCCCTCACGTTGAGGGAAGTGCATTTAACAAAAGTGTCAGACATATAGACCCAGCATCAATAATAGGAACAGCTGTGGATAAAGCACATACGCGTCCAGTAAGTTGAATAAACAGAAAAGAAACCATGAACAAAAAAAACAAAAAAGGGCAAACCTGTGCCCAATGAAGTCACAACGAATCGTGAGCCAAGTGACCATGCTAGTGGTCGGTAACCCTAGGACCTCGTCCCGAAGGCCAAGGCAGGTAGGCTCTTGGGGGAAAGAATGTGGAATAGAGTGTGTAAGTGTGGAAAAGCAGATAAAGGAGAGAGAAATGTGTAGGGAGGTGCAGGAGCACCCTCTCCGTATATAAAGATGTAGGAAAATAAAAAAAAAAAAAGAAAAACCACGACAAAGAACAAAAAACTGAAAGACAGTGAGGCATGGGAGTATGTACGCCGGAGCAACGGCCAAAAGGAAAAGAGAACCCCTAAGGCCGTAATGTGTGCGAGTGTAAATGGAAGGTAACCGAAAGGGGTACAATTGAGTCATAAAGGTGCAGACCATAAAATACAATGAGCGAAGGCGAGGTGAGTGCCCGCACACGTAGTCAGAACACAAGTAACGAGTACCATATACCGCGGGACAAAACTACGACGGCGGAAACATATAAGAAAAAAAAAACGGCGACCGCGAACAAAACAAAAAGAAACAAACAAAATGGCAATGTCCCGGTAAGTGTCATCTAATGTCCCGCCACACAGGTAAGACAGGTAAGTGTGTCCCATAACAGTCATACCTGGCGATCCAACAGGGAGGACAAGACAAAAGGAGCATAACGAGAGCACCAGGATCCAAGTTCGTGGAGATGAACAGACCAAGGCATGGAAGCGAGTAGGGACGAAAGTCAACAGTGACCGGAGCCGCGCAGCCAGGAACCACGTTGATAGCGTACGAAGCAAAGAGCAGGAGCAATCCGTCGAACTCAGAGAAAGGGTTCAAGCGTCCGGTATCTTCTGCCTCTTGGTGCGACGAGGCCTTGGAGACCAATCCTTCGCGGGATCACGGAGCGGAGCCAGGGCCGGGAAGGAGACTTCCCAGTCAGGGATAGTGAGGTGTGGAAGGCCAAGGTCTCGCAGAAATTGAGGGACGTCGGATGCCTGGCGGACGATGAAAGTATCCCCATCCCGACGGGCGATCAGTGCAAAGGGGAAACCCCATTGGTAAGGTATAGAGGCTTCGCGGAGAGCAGTGGTAAGGGGTTTCAAAACGCGCCGAGTCTGCAGGGTAGACGGGGAGAGGTCCGATAGATAGATATGGAGTTACCTTCCCAGGTAAGGCTCAAACGCTGCCTACAGGCCCTCAGGGTGGACTCTTTCAGAGGGTAGTCCTGCAGTCGGCAGATGACATCTCGCGGTGGAGCGTTGGCATCCCCTCTGGATCTCAGTGCCCTGTGCGCCCTATCGAAAAGGATTTGCGTGTCGACAGGCCTCTGCAAGGCGTCATTAAAGATCGCTTGAAGCGTAGAAGGGACGTCCGACTGGGGTACCGATTCCGGGATCCCTCTCACACGTAGGTTGTTGCGGCGTCCACGATTGTCGAGGTCCTCGACCTTGCGTGCCAGAAGTCGCAGCACGGTGGTCTGGTCTGACATCTGCGAGGAAAGGGAATCCACTGTGGCAACAATCCGTACATTATCGTGTTCGACGGCAGCCACACGGTCACCTAGTTGATGGACATCTGCCTTAATATCGGCCAGCGCATCGCGAATACTCTGCGTGGCTTGCTCGATTAAAGGCACCATTTCTGCCCTCGTGGGCAGAAGGCGTAGCGCATCTTGCAGCGTAAGTTGCTCGGGAAGTGGCGGGTCCGAACAGGGATCCTCGGCCCCATCCTCATGAGAGCTGGCGGGAGACGGCGCCATCTTGGCGAAAGAGTCCCGGGAGTCGTGGTCCTGGGCAGCATGAAAAAATGCCCGCACCGAGGTAGCAGCTTGTTTGTCCTTGTTCCCCTGAGATCTCGGGGTCCCAGGGACCTTGTTGTGTTTGCCCATGGCGCAAAAAGTCGTGGTAAAAGCCGAAATAACGGAGAGGGTCCTGCAGAGCTCCAGGTTTATGCGGCCATCTTGTTAGGCTGCTAGCCACGCCCCCCAAGGTAACCAATTTCAACACCTACATCGATGTAGAGTATATGATGCCTGGAGAGTTTCCACCCTCTTGGAAGAGACTTTACATTTTATTCAAATCCCCATTTTAGTTACTCTCTAATTGATCACATTCTAGTAAATAAGTTGACCTTACAGTCTGTCCGCCCAGCCTCCATTGGCAATATATCAGGGTCCCACCATGCGCCAGTTTGGATTTCTATCACATATAACGGCATAGATCTTCCTCCGCCAACCTGGAGATTGAATGAAAGTTTACTTCAGCAGCCCCCCACCTGTGCCGCAATTGTGGACTCCTTTGAAACATTTTTTTTTGTTGAGCTCGATGCCGGATCTGCAGCCTACAACACTCTGGCCCACAAAGCGGTAATTTGAGGTCACTTTATAAAGGTTGCCTCTCAGCAGAAAAAGAAAAGGATGCACTCACTGTCTACCCTCACTGACAAGCTTATGGCTCTTGAGCTCACCGACAAATCCTCTTGGTCTCCTGCAACACATGCTGAACTGCAAGCAATAAAGGATGGAAAAAAAAATCTTCAACGAACTGAGTTGGCCTTGGGGCGGCTTCATCAGGCTTATTACTCTAAGGGTAATAAAGTGGACACTCTCTTAGCAAGAAAACTTCGGACCCATTCGTCATCCTCATCGATTCATTACTTACAAACATCTTATACCGGAAGGATATATAATCCTAAACACATTGCAGATCAGTTTGCTGCTTGTTATGAATCTCTCTACAACTTAAAATCCCATCAACAACCACAAGACCAGCAGATCCGCACCTTTCTTGGATCCTTCCCCGTACCCAAGCTTTCAGAGGATTATTGGGACGGTCTTACTAAACCTCCCACAGTAGAAGAAGTGACTCAGACTCAGCGGAGAAGGCCTTTGATCAGCTCCACTGGGGTTTCTTAATGGTCACTAAATCTCAAGCTTTGAATGCAGATCTCTGCAGATCAACTCATCCCCATCCAAGCAGTCCTCTCCTATTGTCTCACTTCCCCCTCAACCACCGACTAGATTGTAAGCTTACAAGAGCCAGGGCCCTCCTCTCCTTTTGTACCAGTTTGTTATTGTATGTGTTTTCGTATGTGAAATTGTTCAACTGACTAACAGCGCTGCGGAATCTGCCGGCACTTTATAAATGTAATGTAATGAGACAGTCACGCAATTATCAAAAGCATTCCCGTATGACTGGAGGTCTGGTTACCTCTCGTATTTAGGAATTAGACTCACTACACTCTTGCGAAAGTGATTACCAATACATTTGGCAGGCTATTAAAGAAGATCTCCAGAGATGGTCTAAGTTAGAATTGTCATGGACTGGTAGAATTGTCTCTTTCAAAATGAATTCTCTACCGAAATTGCTTTATTTATTTCAGACACTGCTGGTACCTGTATACCTATCTTCCTATGGGAAGTTCAGTCGATGGTATCTACCTTAATTTGGGCTAATAAAAAAGCATGGCTCTCGATTCGGATTTTACAGCGCTCCAGGAAGTTAGGTGGCCTGGGGGTTCCTGATATTAAGAAATATTACCTTGTAGCTACCCTTGCACAGGCTCTTTAACTATTTTCAGACTCTGCACAGGTGGCATGGGTTGATCTTGACAATATTTTTGGACGTCCTTTGGTTTTAAGGGATCTTCTCTGGCTACTGAAATCCGTCCATCTGTAATGTCTGCCCAACCTTTCCCAGTCTTTTACCCACCATAAAACTGTCGCTGACCCTATGGGATAAGTTTCCCATCCACATTATCTAAGCATGCCCCCATCATATTTCTGCGCTGTCTCTGCATCCCTATTGACTCCTGGATGCAAGCTGGTATACAGTTGATAGGCCACCTTATTTCACAAGATCATGTTCGGTCTTTTCAAGGCTTGAGGACTGACTACTCCCTTCCCAATAAGGACTTTAAGTTTTTACAATTCTGCAACATTATCCAGAAAAATTGGACCTTGTTTTGTTTATTCATTCTTTACCATGTTGTCAAGATCTGGGATGATGTCAGATGAGCTATGTACTGCTCTTTTTCTCTTGTTTTTGTCCATGTTCTTATTATCTAATACAATTCAATACAATTTCAAGTGACAAAAAACAAAACAAAGAATATAAGAAGTGTTCTTTACTGCATCTAGAATCCCTAGTTGAAGCTTGTGTGCTACACAGTGTACACGCAGCAGAAATGGAATGTTCTTTGTGTGGCTACAGCACCTTTTGAACCCATCATAACAGCAGTGCCATCAAAATTTACAGAGGTAAACGTCGGACCAGGCTGTTCTGGAGACCTCCAGGGATAGGTTTTTAGAACTTTAACGGTGGCATCCAGGACACAAGGGCTACAAATGCTGTATAAGGTTTCCTTTCATTGACAACCCTCACCAGCACGGTTTCCTGTTCAATTATGGCACTGTGCTGTCATCTGCAACAAAATAGATAAATTTTGACTTTCTGACAATTTCTTTTGATGTCCAGTCAAATTATTCCGCTTCACGTTTCATGAGTTCATGTAGTTTCTCCCTATATCCTCATCAGCCTTTATCATTGCTCGGCACAACATATCCATGTCTGAAAGAGGCTTCCCCTGTTTTGCAATTAAGTATGCATTGTTAAATAAAATAGTCTCTTCCTTTCTACCTCCTTTAGCTTCTGTAGCGCTTTAACAATAATGCTGATTGAACTGCAGAACTGGCACTGCTAGTTGCTGTACATGTGGATGTCTCAGACTTTATTTTCTTGTTTGAACCACGAACAGCATGCCACGTGAGCCTTGCTCGTTTTATGAGCTTTGATTGGTTCAATGAAAAACTTATCACAGTCCCTTACAAAGGCTTTTCTACCTTGCTACGGTAAGGTATTTTTAAGCAAATTTCACAGTGCATCTTTTCTTCCCTCTGGCTCTCCTTCAAAACAAGCCAAGGCCAGGAATCTTTCCATTGAGGTTGAAATAATCTTTCTTTTCTCTGTATCATACTTTTTGTCTTTTAATACAGCAGTAGGATTTTGGCTTCTACTCTTGCAGGGGCTATGGCTTTGAGACACATTCGCCACATCTTGTTTGCTTCTTTTTTTGAATCCAAAACGAAGACGACTTTGCGGTGACATAACGATAAACTGTCACAAAGACTATGAAACCTGCTTCCTAGGCGCAATGGATTCTACCTCAACAGTTTTGCAGCCCATGAATCTGAAAAAATGACATTTGTTGAATTTTATATTTTTCCTAAGGGATCAGGGGTGACACTGGGAAGCAGGCACATGGGTGACACACCCCTGGGTAACAGAGTGGGAACAGTGGTGACACCAGTGGAAAAAAATGCATTTCTTGTTTTTATTTTCTTTTTACTTGCCAATGCATCCCCAAATCTGGATCCCTAGTCTTGCCAATGCCCCTCCAGACTTTCCCTGGTGTGCAGCGAGGCAGAATGTCTATGTACACAAACATGTTCAGATGCTGCCTGACACTTCCGCCTGGGCTTCTGAGATGCTTCATGTGATCCCATCTCAGAACTCCTGTCGAAAGTGTCAGGCTGCATTGGAGGCAGAGGTGCGAAAGTTTCCCGCAGTGCTGCAGGGGACCTGCATCCTCCTCTCTGGCAGCTGGTGGACGTCTGTGCGATGCACGCAGACAACCCCCGCTGCTGACGGCTTCTGGGGCTTCTATGATGGTGCGCCGGCATCACATAATTGGTTCTCATTCATAGAAGCCCTGGTGGAAGTGCCGGCAGCAGCAGCGGAGGTTGTCTGCACGCATCGTGCAGACCTCCGCCAGCTGCCCCACTAGACACAAAGGAATCTGAAGCACGGGGGACAAGTCTAGGGAAGAACTGGTAAGTCGGGGAGGGTAAGAGTGGCATATGGGGTGGTATAAGAGCTTTTTTGAGGCACAGTGGCATATAGGGGGTTAAAAGGAATATCAGGGAGGTAGAGTGGCATATAGGAGTGTATAAGGCATATCTGGGGGGCAGAGTGGCCTATAGGGGTTAAAAGGAATATCAGGCACAGTGCCATATAAGGGGGTTAAAAAGCATATCTGGAGGCAGAGCGGCATATAGGGGGCTATAAGGCATACCTGGGGGCAGATGTGCATAATTGGGGGCAGGTTGCCAAATAAAAGGAAATAAAAAAAAAAAGCATTTTTCTCAGTTTTTATTAAATATGAAAAAAATAGTTTATATGTGAATTAATATTTACTAGTAAAACTTTTTATTTATAGGGTAGTCTTATATTCAGGCTTTTTCTTTTTTCCTAAATTAATATTCATTATGGGGGTCATCTAATAATCAAAGCAAATACGGTATTTACACCAAAGAGATAAAAAATGAAAAGAAGAAATTAACAGAAAACCTAACCTAACTACTCACTTGGAGGGTAAAATAATGGTTTCTGTCTGTGTTCTCTGGGAAGCAAAGATAACCACATACTTAAAATTAAATCTTGCCCCCTAGTAAGCACACTGACCAATTTCCTATTGTTAAATTTATACTTTTTCAGTTCATCTCGAGTTTCCAAGTCGGACCAAAAGTGGTATAACCGGAGGGAAGGTGTACCTACAGGAACCATTAATGACCTCCCACTTGTGTTGAGGATACCAATCCCAATAGTGAATTTTGATTGTGTTCTCTCGCCTGTGTTCGCCACAGAGATACAGTAATTGTTGCATCTTATTTCTTGTAAATGATGAAATCCATAGAAATGTTACACTTGCTACTTATGACTTAATACCATGAACTTCGCAACTTCTTCCAAACGGAAGAATGCACTAGCCATATTTGTATTCTTTGTATGGTGTGCTTTCCTAATTCTGAATATGCACATGAGGAGTTCTGATTAAAATTCTGAATCTATGGGTTATTATTGATGTATGTTTTGCATATGACCCTGGAAGAAATGTTTTCCTGAGTGCTACTAGTCACTTGGCACAAAAGAATCCACTATCTATGAGGGGATCCAGGCATATGGTGGATTACTCAGCCAGTTTACATTGAAGCTAGACTTAGGGGCACCTCATCTGTAACATTTCACACCTTGCAGAGGGCCCTGGTTGGAGTCCCAGCTTCAAAAGAGAAATTCATGTTGTAAGACCTTTTGGCACCACATGGCTATACAGTCAAATTAACCCCTCTCATACTGAAGCTGGCCATACCATCTCTGCAAGGTAGCAAGTCCATGTATGTATTACATAAATCGGTATGACACTATACATCTAAAAATGGTGTCAAAAGAAAGCTCCCTCTGTCCTTGAAAAAATAATATATAATTTGTGTGCGTTCACTAAAAATTAAAATGGAGAATCATGGTAAAGGAAATTGAGCAAAAAAATGCTGCAAACTATTTTTGGGAGCATAACACACCCTCCATAAATAAGAGGTTAAATATATGTGTTATGTGAACAGTTGGTGAACATATATTGTTGAAATTACTTGATACATTGTTTTCATAGTTAATAAAAGAAAATGTTATTTGTGTAATTTTTTTTTCCCTTACAGTATTTTTTTTATAAAAGATTTATGTCTCCAATTTCAGATTGGGCGGGACTATATCTGCGTATAAGATTGTGCCAGATGAAATGGAAGATATTAAGGTATTGTATAATTCTCAAATCAAAATGAAATATAGAAATGTAAAGAAAATTGCATTTGCAGTGTTTTTTACATACTGATTGGTTGCATCAGAAACTCTGAAAATGTTTATTCATAACTCATTCTGTAAACAGATGCACGTTCAATGCTTTGATCACCGAACATTCTTTTTTCCTTACATCCTACCTGCTTTCCTTGCCATTGTTATTCTTGTTGTACTGTGCAATGTATCTGCTTTCTACTTTCCAACAATATTTTCCCCCCTCAGTGGAGCTCTGTTCTGTTAAGGATGTTCATTTTAAAGCACGTACACAATATACTTATATTGTGTGCGTGCGTGTATATATCCATAAAAGGAGATTATACAGAATGTCTCAGAATGGATAGAAATTCCTTTCAGCAGCTTCCATCAGGGGTTTAGGTGCAGAATTGCTGCTAAGAACTCTCAGAATATCTTGAAATAAAGACTGAATGCTGTTCTGGTGTAGGAGGTAGTGTCACAGACTGGGCTATTGGCCAAACTGTGACGTGGGAGTATGGCTGTAAACAGGGTTAAATGCCAACCAGACTTCCATTGCGTCTATGACTTTCCCTGCAGGGCACCAAGCAACCACTGTCACGGTCAGGACTACTTGCCAAGCTGTGACTGTGTGGAGGGCATGGCCATGAAGGGGTTAATAGCACCAGGCCTCTGGATTTACTTAACCCCCTTAGTCTGCAACCACTCATGATTTTGATACCGGATTTGTGAGATATGTGATTTAAAATATCTATTTCTATACATATATCAATCCACCCGGACAAACATCTATCCTATCTATCGGCGCATATATATATATATGTAATAGAAGCATTATTAAACACTCATCTACAGACACCAGACAAGCCTAAATCTCATGGTGCTGCCACAACCACAAGGGATTCTGGGTAGGCGTATATATATATCCTTTAGAAATTGGGAAATAGTTTGGTAATGTGTTATCCTCTCTTAGGGTTGCTGAATATCAATACTAGATAGACAATACAATGTTAACCAAGTGACTGCAGGGAGGGACAGGAAGGAAGAAAGGGGTGGGGGCAAATGGCAAATTGGCTCCACCCATTTCCTGTAGCGTCCACATGGCTGTGACACTCATCTAACTGTGAATATAAAATTAATATTTGGGCTGCTGAAAATTAGGGGAGTTGGGGGTTAATTTATGGGCAGGTATAGTTAATGGGGTGTTTAGGGTGAATTTAGGGGCAGTTGTGGTTATTGGGGTCTCAGGGTTTAATTTGGGGGGCAGAGTTGATGGGGTCTTCAAGGGTTAATTTTGGGGCAGGTGTTGTGTTATGGGGTCTTTCTCTTCAGGATTAATTTGGATGCTGAGGACTGAGGGTTAATCTAATTAATTTAATAAGGTTAATTTAAGGTGCAGTTAGAGGTAAGGGGGGGGGCATACTAAGGGTAATCTAAATCCTGATGGCAGTGAATATTAATAATTGGCCAACTAATCGATTATGAAAATAATCGTTAGTTGCAGCCCTAGCTATAATATCCTTCTTTAGAATATCCTATTTTAGAATACAGCGTATTCAAGGTGTGGTGTTACCATTGATTTATAAAGGGGCAATTTTTTTAATCCTGCATATTGATGCTCTTTTATATACATAGTAACATAGTAACATAGTTCATAAGGTTGAAAAAAGACCAAAGTCCATCAAGTTCAACCTATATACATATTGTGTCCCTACTGTGT
>VKOC01034449.1:0-19307 GCA_009364415.1 Spea multiplicata | reverse complement strand
GGGTCGTCTTATAATCAGGGTCGTCTTATAATCGAGAAAATACGGTAATACTTATCTCAACGAATGTGAATTCCACAGGTTGCTACACTGCAAGGCCACTGAAACTGATTTTTACTGAGAAGATATACACCAACTGTTTTCTTAAAATTATTCCTTAGACCTTAACGTCCATAATTCTGATTGGAGGATTTCAATCAATAGGTGAAGATTATGGTAATAAGCATGGTCTTTAAAAGTTTATGTTTAGGCAAAGGAGGGCCCTGATTATTTTTTCTTTCCACTTACTTTTTCCACTGAGACTGGATTTATATCAACAGGGAGACCAGTTAGACCACAGCAACAAGAGGTGGTAAATACAACGTTTTATAATTCTGAATAGAGGTGGATTTTTTCTGCTTCAATATAGAAGAGCTTATCCATTCTTTAGGGAAATAATATATTTTATTATCTTATATGATGGCTTAGAAGGCTGCAGCTTATAACCTGTGATAATAGCAAAGATGTAAAAGGGTATTGTAAATGTAATTTAGTATATTTTTCAGAAATTTGACATTATTTGGGTCTATTAAAAATCTCACTAATAATCTATAGATATCAAAATTCAGATATATCTCAGTAAATTGTGTATTAGTACCATTGCTACAGACTAATATAGTGAGGTATAGTGATCTTTTTATTACCACATTACAACTAATCCATAAAATCGATAATGAAACTTGTTCTCAACAGTTTGACAATGACGAATGCTCTGAAAAATAGCCTTCGTCTTCGTCTTCGTCTGCAGGGGACCTGGATCCTCCTCTCTGACAGCTGTGGGCGACTGCGTGATGCCCGTAGACAACCTCCGCTGCTGAATTTCCGCTGTGGCTTCTATGATGAAGCATGAGTGGCATATAGGGGGTTATAAGGCATATCAGGGGGGCACAGTGGCATATCTGGGGGGCATAAGGCATATCTGGGGCAGAGTGGCATATAGGGGGCACAGTGGCATATCAGGGAGTATAAGGCATATCAGGGAGGCACAGTGGCATAACTGGAGGGGGGCAAGTTGGCAAGTCTGGAGTCAGATGTGCATAAGTATGAATAAAATGTTGACATGTGAATTCATATTTACATTCTATTTGCTGGCAAAATGTTTTCCTGAAAAAATAGTAAATTGGCTCCTACTTTCTCAGTTTCCCCAAAGTGATACATGTTTTATGTGGGGTATTGAGGTCTTTAACATCCAATGAAAAATAATGACACTTAAAGTTGGGAGGAGGAGGGCATTACGTTTAGAGTCAGTAAAATAGTTTACAAACAATAACAAACTGGTACAAAAGGAGAATAAGGCCCTGTTCTTGTGATATTACAATCTAATCGGTGGTTGATAGGGAAGAGTTGATCAATTAAGGATGACCATAGAGGTTGTTGGTCATTCAGATGGCATGATTAGGATGTTGGCTAAGTGTTAGGAAGAAAAGTTGTATGCATCTCGAAAAGATGGGTTTTCAGTAAGCTTTTGAAATTTGCGTAGGGAGAGGCAAGTTATGAGAGGTACGAAGAGGGCGGTTAGGGGTGTATATAGATAAGAGGGTAGAGATGTAGGTGGGTGCAGATTTGTTAAGGGTTCTGTAGGTCAGAAGTTTTAATTTAATTCTGGAGCGTATGCGGAGCCAGTTGGGCGACTGGCAAAGTGTAGCAGCGTATGAGAAATAATGGCAGAGGAAGATTAGTCTAGCAGCAGTGTTGAGGACAGATTTTTACGGTAAAGGGCAGGAGATGTTTTTTCAGATGAAAGCGTTAGGGTTTGGCGAGGAACTGCATATGAGTGATGAAGTAGACAGCAGAGTCAAGTGTGACACCAAGGCAGCAGACTGGGTCTGCTGGTTGGATGGTGCAGTTGTGAACAGAAATTGAGATGTGAGGAATTGTGGACAGAGTGAATGTCATAATAACCATAAGCTCAGTCTTTGACATGTTAAATGCAATGCCATCCATGATGCAATTCCAGAAAGATAGTCAACGAGGCAAGTTATAAGAGATGGTGAAAGGTCAGGAGAGGAAATTTGGATTAGGGTGTCGTCTTTGTTTAGGTGGTATCGGTATTACCGTGAGTTTTCCACGGTAAGATCTTAATGATTCCGTTATGTCTGATCTCTGCAACTTATTTGTGCCTTTTAACACTTTTGGTTTCTAGGATTCTAATACAAATAACGCAGTGATAAATTTATATGGGGCTGGTGACCAAATGTTTCCAGGGCTGCTTTTTGTTCCCAGTCCAGCCCTGGTAAGAGGTCTAGATGGAAAAGAGTAGAGGCCCAAACACAGAAGAACCCCCACATGTATAAGTATTTAACCCCTTCACGACCTTTGCCGGTTCAGGACCGTCATAACAAGAAGGTCACTAAATGACCTTTGACGGTCCTGAACCGTCAAAAAATTAAATAAGCTTAGAAAGTGATCAAGGATCACTTTCTTCGCTTAAACGGCCTTGCTGCAATGCCTCGATGTCGAGGCATTCAGCAAGGCCGAGATCGGCATCGGGGGCCATGTCTGGCCCCTCCCCGGGGCGTCAACAGCCGCCATACATTGTATGGCGGCGGACGCCCGTTTTAAAAGCGTTTAGGAGGCGATCAACGATCGCCTCCTAAACTTAAATGGTGTCGCTGGAATGCCTCGATCAGGAGGCATCCAGCGACACCAAACACTAACCTTTAGGTGGGCTGTAACCGCTCCGGAGAGCGGTCACAGCCGCAGCTACCGTTGATCTTCGCCATCAATAAAGATGGCCGCCGCTCTGTGAAAAAAGCAAACAAGTTTTAAAAGTTCGCTAGATGGTCTCCAGACCCTCTAGAGAACTGGCTCCACTTGCTGGTTGAATACAGGTACTGCATTCAACCATGCAAGTCAATGGAGCCCAGCTTTCTAATCACTATGTGATTAGTAAAATATTCAAAAAAAATAATAAAAAATGGAAAAAAAAATAAAAAAAAATGTGCTAACATTTAAAAATAATTATGCAGTGATGTCACTAGATGAACCATCCAGTACCAGCAAAATGTGTAAAAAATATATAAAAAAAGTATTAAAAAAATAAAACAAATATAAAAAATAAAGTTTATTATTTTGAGCAAGTGCTAAAATTTCTCAAAAATCTCAACAAAGAGTTAAAATAAAAGCACTTCAAATACCCAAGGGGTGTCTAATATAAAAAAAAATGGCTGATGGGGTAAATTGGAGTGGCCTAGATAGGGCATAGGTACAGACTGACCAAAATGGAGAAAAAAAGCGCACTTCCCAAATGTGGCATTTTAAATCTGAAACAACCCGACAAACCCATGCATGTCGGGTATCACTGCACTCAGGAGATGTTCCTGAACACACATTGTTGTTTGACAGTGACATATACCAGGACCTGTATATCTATAACTAAAGTGCAATTTGTGTGAAAAAAATTACTATTACAAAGTTTGACAAAGTGTAGTTGTATAATTGGTGCATGGAAAGGGGTAAAATAACAGCATTTGGAATACCCTGGGGTGTCTAGTTTTCAAAAATATATGGTTTGAATGGGTTAAATTGAGTTAACCGGCTTCAAAGATGTTCCAAAGAGGAGATGGAGGCAGACTGACCAGATTTGTTAAAAAAGATTTGGAAATCATAAAATGCTGCTTGTACTTATTGCCCTATAACGTACAAAAAACAGCAAAAAAACATAAAAACATTGGGTATTTCTAAACTCAGGACAAGTAGTAGAATCTATTTAGCTAGTTTTTTTAATTGCTTTTTTAGGTGAGTAAAAGATTTTTCAAATAAAAGTCATAAAATGTGTTTTTTTTCAATTTTTCACCATGTTTTTTTAATTTTTTTTATAGTAAATAAGATGATACGATCAAAATAATGGTATCTGAAGAAAGCCCATCTTGTCCTGAAAAAAACAATATATAACTTATGTGGGTACACTAAATTGGTGAGGAGAAAATTACACCTGAACACAAGCACCACAAAAGTGTCAAAACAGCCTCGGTCCCACAGGGTAGAAAACGAAAAATGAGCCCGGTCCTTAAGGGGTTAAGAAAAAAAAAATTGTCACACGTTTCACATTTCTTTTTAACAAAAAATATTATTTTTGTAACAAATGACGGTTTATCAATATATGCAAGGATTTCAAATAAAGCCGTGGTTAAAATAAATGAGGCAAATTATTCTTGAAACAGAATACCAAAAGCGCTAGAAACCCTTTAATACTAAGTATAAAAAATACCTCATTCCTTATGGTGTTTAACACATTATTCCACTTTTAAATGCCTTCATTGGTTACATTATATAACCATATTATATGGTTACATTATATATATATATGCACCGTTGCATAACAAAATGTAGTTATTTAACCCGCAACCAACAAGCACTGCCATTCACGCAATAAACGCACTGTTAAGGGCTCGCACCTACTTATAAAACAATAATAAAAAAAAGCAGACCATAAGCTACGCCCCTCTGACACGATTGGTTGAAGCTACAGGGTGACACTTTGGAGAAGATGGCCGCTTTACGGTACCGGCGTTTTCTAAAGCTGTGCGAAGAATGGCCGGTGGATGAAACCAAGCGGGGTAGAGACCTGGGAGCCTTTATAAGACAACGGGTGGCACAAGCCTTCCGGGAAGGTGAAAACACACAGGTCAGGATCGATCGATGTTTGCTAGTGCAGGAAGTTGAAGGTTTGGTGCCCGCTCACATTGTCATGTAAGACTTTTAAACGCAGTTTAGTTAGATAAAACTGACGAAATCTGCGCTGAATATAGCTGGGGGAAGGGCAAAAGCGTATAGGGAGCGCCGCGGAATTTAAAAGGGACTGCGCGGCTGTCATATGCATTCAGCTGCATGTGATGGGTGGAGTGGCCCTTTAAGTGTCTCTTCTGAAGGTCTATGGATTGACTAATTGTCAGCGTATGTATGTGTGGTTGGGTTGGATTCTGTGTGCTGTACTGCCATAGTGTGGAATAGTATTTTACTTGCCTCCAAGGTGACCTTGTAGTAATAGCTGGGAATCCTTAGGGTTTCACCAATAAATTAGGGTGAATGGGTACAAAGTGCAAATATGTATTCTAGTGCTTTCGCACCAGAAAAGGTCACGCAGCCTGGGTCTAGGTTTGCTGCTTGTCTTGGGTGGGGGTTTAAATATCAAAAAGATGCCTAAGTTGGCTTCTTATTCACTGAAGTTAGTGTTTTATTCGAAAAAGAAGATATTTTCTATAAATCGGTACCACAATAATACTTTGCTACAAATCATTTAATGCAACACAGCCGCGATGCAGGCAAGGACACATGTCTGAGATCATTGACTATGTGAAAATAAACAGGTGGAACACTGGGAATGGATTTACAGAAGGTACATGTAAAATACACAAAGTACTGAATGCATAATTGAAGATTGAGGGGTTAAAATACATTGGGCCATCCACATTAGTGCCCTTAAATTAACCATAAACACTCCATTAACCATAACTGCCCCTAAATTAACCCTAAATACCCCATCAAACAAAACTGGCCCTAAATTAACCCTAAAGACCCCATCAACCGTAACGGCCCCTAGATGAAAAGTAAAGACCCTATCAACCATACCAATTTATTAGGTAATTTAGCTGGAGTACATGCAATTAATTTAGGGGCCGTTGTGGTTAATGGAGTCTTTAGGGTTAATTTAGGGGCTGTTGTGGTTGATGGGATCTTTAGGGTTAATTTAATTAAGTGAGAAGTCCCTTCCCCCCACCTTTTCACCATATTTTATGCCTTTTTTATATTAAAAAAATATTTAAAAAATTAAATTTTTTATATTAACCCCTTAAGGACACATGGACGGTCCCTAAACCCATTGAAAACCAATGCATTTTGAGCCCGTACATGTACGGGCTTTGTCATTAAGGGGTAACTTTTTGTGGGTACGGTTAAATGAGCAACACAGAAATGTTAAAACAGGCATTGTCTCAAAGGGGGTAATGAAGAGGTTATCCTTCCTTCTTAACTAAGATGTTCTGTTCTTCTTATTAACTTTATAGCCTGCCTCTGCACTTTTTTCAAGTTCCATATTGTCCCTTTTAAGAACAGGTACCCAGACCTGAACTGCATATTCAAGATGAGGTGTTACTATTGACAGAAGCAAAATTGTGTTTGTCTGAAATTCTTTCCAAGTCATTATTTATGTAATGATTTCCATTACCCTATTTAAGGTAAAATGTACACTTTTATTTGTTTTCTTAAAATGTATAACTTTGTATTTGTCACCGATAAAACTGTCACTTGATTGCCCAGTGCTCCAATTTGTCCAAATCTCCTTTCAGGGAAGTACAGTCCTATTCTTGCATCATCTAACACATGGCTGTCAATACCCACTGCAAGGTCATTAATAAAGACATTAAACGATGGACCAAGGACAGAACCCTGAGGAACTCCACTTACCACTTTTGACCACTTGGAGAATTTTCTATTAACAACTCTGAATCTTTAAGCCAGTTTTCAACCCAGGTGGAAAAACTTTTAATTTGTAACCTTTTATGTGGAACCATATATGCTTTAGCAAAATCCCCCCCCCCAAAAAAAATCGCATCTACTGAAAGACCCTGGTCTATGTTTTGCTCACCTCTTTATAGAGTTCAATTCAGTTAGTCTTACACAAGTCATCCTTCTTAAAACCGTGTTGACTCTTACTAATGATATTAGAAAAAAGTATTCCTGATGATTATCCTTTAGCACGCTTTCAAGTACTTTCACAACCACAGATGTCAGGCTCACGGTCTGTAGATACCTTGCCATGCTTTGAATATTGGTACCACTTTTGCTTTATGCACCATGGCAGATGAGAGAGAATCATTTAAGAGAAAAGACTTTCCAAATAGTTCTTCAAATACCTGGCCATGTTATACCATCTGGTCCTGGAGTTTTATCCATTTTAACTTAATTTTATCCCATGATTCCAAGCATTTTGTAGCATTACTTTGCACACCTGCATACATTGCCTATAAATCGATTTCAAACGTCTGCCTTCTCCTAATTTTTCTAAACAACTCGCCAATTTCAGACTTCAATTGGTCAACAGTTAGCTTGGGTTTTTTTAGGGGGGGGGTAATAAAAAAGTTTATACTGTGTTAGCTGTTCAAACAGGACAAAAGTATAGTTAAAATGATGATACCATTTATTGGCTAACAGAGTTTAATTGCAAGCTTTCACGTCCCCTCCTCAGGCAGTTTTTTTTGTCATTATTAATGCATTTAAAACCGTTAGGGTTTGTCTTCCTGTCATTGACTATCCTTTTCCCATTATCTGTTTCAGCCATTTTGCACATTTTTGTTAGCATCTTTGTATTGTATGCCTTTTTTTTTCCTTATTTCCTTACTGACTTCTCTTTTAAGCCACGTTGCTTTTAACATTCTTCTTTGTTACCCAATTGGAGTTAAGCTTTTATCAATTATTTTATTTAGAAAATAGTTCACTTCTTCCTACACACAATTCATCTCAGTCAATTAGCTTTACCCTCTAAAGTTGGCCTTCCTAAAATTTTGTGTTTTGGCGGTTCCTTTACTAGTTTGCTTTTGTGCATTACTCTTCATGGTCAGTGTTATGGTCAGTGTTTCAGGGCCAGCCTTAGGTGTTCAGGTGCCCTGTCCGGACTACTTCTCTGGCGCCCCCTCGACAAAAAAGAAAGGGAAACAATTTAACAAACTAGTTTTAATTAGAGATTATTTATGTGCAAGTGCAAACAAGTACAATAACATAACTGGAAACACTGGTAACAATAATGTACATTGAATACATTAAATATAGGGAAAAAACAGCTAACAGTGCAATCTTTGTAACAAAATTGTTTTTCCTTTAAATATTGAAAAAAATTGGACCCTAGGCAATTATTTCCTATTATTTATCTCCACGCACCCTAGCATGCAATCACTCCTTCTGTTTCCAGAGTCCCTTTGACCCCTTATTCTCTAAGCCACACCTATCTTTTCCTTCCTCCCTGTAGTTCAGGTATAGCTCAAATAAACAACACATGTAAACAACACTTGCGTGTATAGCATTGCAGGTATAGTCCAACAGAAAAACACACCCAGCTTTGGAGGTATAGATCAAATAAACACATGGACACATAGTATAGCAGATATAGATCAACAGAATAACGCACAAATCCGGCTTCGCAGGTGTATATCAACTGGAAATAACATATAAACTCAGCATTAAAGGTATAGACTAAAAAAAATACAGGCATGGATCACAAGTTGCTCACCCCAAAGGCCAGCCCTGGTGTCCACATAGAACTTGACCAGATTACACACACAAATTACAGCCCAGCGTAAAACATCTTTGCCCCCAAACAGCCCAGTGTAAGACATATTTGTCCCCAAACAGCCCGCCCTGTGCCATCTTTGTCCCATAAACACCCTGCCTGTGCCATCTTTGCCTTTCCACAAATCACTTATACATGTATGATACACACAAAACACTTATACAGTCATTCATTCTCTGTCATTTACATAATTCCTTCACACAATGATTCATTCTCACTTATTCACACAAATCATTTACACATTCATTAATGCATTCTCACAATTCATCCACACATTCATTAATTCTCTAATTCATTCACATAATTCATCCACACATCAATTCATTCATTATCTCACTCATCCACACAATTCATATAGACATTCATTATCTCACTAATTCATATAAATTAATCCACACATTAATTCATTTATTATCTCAGGCATTCACACAGTTCATCCACACACCAATTCATTAATTCTCTCACCCATTCACATAATTCATCCACACATTACTGACTCTTTATTTCAAGAGTCTTACTACTCCCTCTATCTACCCCCTCTTCTCGTTCTCACCGTCTACCCCCTCTTCTCGTTCTCGCCGTCACCCCTCTTCTCTTCTTCGCCGTCTACCCCCTCGTCTCGTTCTCGCCGTCTACCCTCGTTTCGTTTCCGTCTACCCCCTCGTCTCGTTCTCGCCGTCTACCCCCTCCCCGTCCCTTCTGCCCGTCTACCCCCTCCCCGTCCCTTCTCGCCGTCTCCCCCTCCCTCGCCCTTCTCGCCGTTTCTTACCCCCTCCCCGTCCCTTCCTCGCGTCTACCCCCTCCCCTTCCCTTCTCACTGTCTACCCCATCTCCGTCCCTTCTCACTGTCTACCCCCTCTCCCCCTTTGCAGTTCACTTACCCCGGTGAAGTTCTCAATCTTTGCTGCCCTGCCGCGGCGCACACAGCTTCACCGCTGAGTGGCGGGCTATGACGTCATAGTCAAGGGCTCATCAAGAAGCGCCGCACCGCGACCAAGGCCTCGCGCTTACTCCACCACAGTCAGGGCAGTGGTAGGGAGCAGAGGAAACAAAGGGGGCCGAGCGTTTTTTAAAACGTTTTCATGTGGGACCACTCTGCGCCCCTCTTCTCCTCTCCCTGCCGCTTGGGTGGTATGGCCTGCTGCCATGGCGCCAACTCGCACACCCCAGAGGCCGGCCCTGGCCCTGTTACTTGAATATTTGACAAAACCTGTGTTGGCTATCAACAAATCAAGACACATGTCCATTATTGTCTCCAGTTTTTCTGAACCACTTGTTCCAGAATCTGGCCCATCTAGTATTCCAGTCAATTTAAAACTCCTGTGATGAAAAACGTGATCCATGTGTGCAGTCTTTTTGTCAGGTATCACCCAGAGTCCCACAGACCGCAAGGCGTCTTTGACCTCTGTTTACGTTTGACTCTGCTTCTGGATATCCCGTCTGTACCGCGTACCTGTTTTACCCCTGCGCGCACACTCACTGCTCAAGTGATCTCTCCGTACTGTCACTCTGAGCAGTGCGCCATCTCCTGCAGCTGGGCTTTTTTCATCCAATCTGTGATAAAGCTGATTGTTCCCCTTTAATACTTATATTTGGGGGTTTGTAGCATTTACTTACAATAAATGTAAGGAAAACTGATATGACTTCCCCTTTAAGATTTTTTTTACTCTTAAAGTTATGATTAATTAATAGAAGTTGATTGTTGGGAGCTATAAGTTATCTCTACCACATCAATGAATTTTAAATTAATTCTAGCCATCATATGTACTTTGATGCACATAATGGCTGCATGGTTAAATTTAAATGGTTTCCCATTCAAATACATGGGGGATACTGCAAAATTTCTCAAATATGCATCATCCTCTGGGTATTTTCTGTGGACGAGGTGTGTCCATTTAATTGCTAGACATTCTTTTTCAATTGTAGAACTTTTTCTACTAATGTATAGAATTGGATATCTCCCTTATGGATTTCACAAAGTACTACTCCTGTTCCCCTCTCGGATGATCAATCCGCACTATAAATAGAAGAGAGAAATCAGGGTTAGTCTGAGTATTAAAGGCATGGTTCGATGCAGTAGGCTATTCAACCATACCACATACCAAGAACAATTTGCTGCTTGTAAGAAATGGCATTTCCTATAATCTTTTAACCATGTCAATATTTAGAAATCTATACTGCATATGTTTAATTAGTAAGTTGATGTATCCAATAAAACAATGTTTAAAATACTTTGGCAAAATAAATTCCATGCATCATTTTTTGAGCAGTCTATGTATTTATTCTACAGGTAACTAATCCTGAAGCCTGCGACCAAATGTATGAAAGCCTAAGCAGAATCAACAGCAATTGCTACAGAGAGAAGGTATACGTTACTTCTGCGCCCTTCTCTTTTTCTATCTTTCTGCAAATTCATGATTGTGCTTTCACATGTAATTGTGCAAGATACACTGCTCATAATAATAAAGGGAACATTAAGATTACACATCCTAGATCTGAATGAATGAACTAATCGTATGACATACTTTCGTCTTTACAAAGTTGAATGTGCTGACAACAAAATCACACAAAAATTCTCAATGGAAATCAAATTTATCAACCCATGGAGTCACACCTAAAATCAAAATGGAAAACCACACTACAGGCTGATCCAACTTTGATGTAAAACAAGTCACAATGAGGCTCAGTAGTGTGTGTGTGTGTGGTCTCCACGTGCCCGTATGACCGCCCTACAACGCCTGGGCATGCTCCTGATGAGGTTGCGGATGCATATCCTGGATGAGCCACTTGTGTGGGTTGTAGACTCCGTCTCATGCTACCACTAGAGTGACAGCACCACCAGCATTCAAAAGTGGCCAAAACATCAGCCAGGAAGCATAGGAACTGAGAAGTGGTCTGTGGTCACCACCTGCAGAACCACTCCTTTATTGGGGTGTCTTGCTAATTGCCTGTAATTTCCACCTGTTGTGCAAATGGAACAGACAACAGCGTGTGAAATTGATTGTCCATCAGTGTTGCTTCCTGAGTGGACAGTGTGATTTCGAGTTACATTGTGTTGTTTAAGTGCTCCCTTTATTATTTTGAGCAGTGTAATTTGCGGTGTGACTGACTTTTTGCAGTGTGTTGCTTGCTGCTCCACATTTTTATGTTTCCATGAAGTTGCTTCCCTGCAGGTGCATATGAATAATGGTTCTTTGGTAGTTATGTTTCACCCACTCCCGATTGGATAAATGCTTATTCTGTTATATACTTGTAATAGGAATGTGGTTAATTTCAAATCTTTGTGACACATGAAGCTACTGTGTTATTAATTATACTGCTTATGAGGGCTATGTCTCTGCTTTTATTTTTGGCTGGTATGCATATAAAAAGTGCATTGGTAATGTTACCTTTTTCTGTTTATAGATGTCCATGTAAAATGGGTCACAGCTATTATGCCCATTTGATAACATGAAAAGTGATGCCTCAACTTTTTTGAATATGCTGCATTCAATGTATTGTATTAAGACATAATATGCAATAAAATGCCACATTCCAAGTTAAATACAAAATAGAAAAAAATGTGAACACATTTTAATATTAAAACTACGGTAATTGTAATTTTTTTTAAAAAAAAATGCTGAGTAAAAACATGCTACTAGTTTGAAAACGTATCATTCTGTTCCTTTTTAAGTACCCAAGAATTCAGGATACAAGCTTCACAGAGGTCACTGCGGAGGAATATCAAATGGTGCTGGCCACTGGTAAGTTTTTTTTGTAAAATGTGTAAATGTGTAGTATTTGACACTTAAAATTATAAATATTATTAACAGTCTGTAAACACAAATTTTGTATACTTTTATAGTGCAGGGGTCAACAAATTTAGTTTTTCTCTAGCAGACAGCCAAAATAGTCAGGAGCCACGCTCTTAACACAATATGCTGGCATACATACTCATGCTAAATTCACACTGTAACATAACCACCATACATGCTAGCACCACACTCCGCACCACACTCCACACCACAGGGGAAAAAGTTAGGAGCCAGCTTTTTGTTTTCTTCATCAACCTAGTGCCTGGGGTTTGTTGGGGCCATAACCATACACTAACATATATTTACACACTCTAACATCATATGCTAATACACACTATATCCTGACATACATACCCGTACTAGTGCCATATTGTTATATAAACATCATGCATGCTGGCAAAACACTTACACACATACACAAACACTGGCTAACACTATAAAGTTAATTAAAATTACACACTTTAACACTATGGAAACATACACACTGAATCTGGCACTACAGTACAGTAGACATACTGACTTTGGCACTATACATTTACACACACACACACCCTGACTTTAGCATTATACATATAGCACACATACACACTGATACTGAGTATACACAGCGTGCAAAATCGATTCCATAACCATTCAGTTCGGACAAAATTTGGAGGCCATTTTTTTGATTCAGAATGACAAGGGTGAGGTCCCTGACACCTTCTGGGCTAGCTTATTACTTGCAGGTTTATGAAGAGATCAAGACTTTGCACTGCAAGATCACCAACAGCGACACTGCACCAATAGATACACACATCCAACAATATTCTTTGGGACAGTATTTCTCTAAAAAAAAAAAAAGTGTTTTTTATTAATTGTTCCCTCCACCAGCGGTAGTAGTAGTAGGGCACTAGGTAGACTCTGGCAAATACACCCATCCAGCCCCACCTTACAAGACACTGAATTTCCCCCAAAATGTGAAAAACCATTTAAAAAAAGTTAATGCCCCAGAGTAAGGAAGGAGATTGAGCTGCAGACGCAAGACAAGCACTGGCAAACTGTAGGCACATGCAGGACCAATTGTCCCCTATAGAATTTTTTTAAAGTAAAATCCGTTGGATTTTGGAGAGGGAGAAGCAGCAGGGCTCTGGTCCTGGGCAAGCCAGCACATACATCCCTTGGTTCATGACTGAATTGACCAAGTATTAAAATATTGGATCCCACAGAATAAGGAAGGTGATAGAGCAGCAACATGGGTAGCCTAATTTGAGAAGACTGACTTTGGGGTGCTTGGATGGTAGCCACCAGGGCCCGTTGTTCTGTTGGATATAGTCCTGCATATGTGCAAGCGATTGGGTATTGGACATATGGGTGGCACTACGGCTGTAGGGAATTTTTATTTCGAACTCCTGCATCTCTTTTTCACTCAGCATTCCTCTTGTGCCACATCAAACTCGCCCTGTGAACAAGCATGTCAATCCAAGTTTTGACCTTTTTTAACCCCTTAACGTCCATTGATGGGCCAGGCACGTCATGCAGAAACGGTCAGGTGACAACCAATTACATGCCTGGCACGTCATTTCATTAAACAAGTTGGAAAAGTTCTCCAGAGGGTCTCCAGACCCTCTTAAGAATGCTGGCTCCACTTGCAGGTTGAATACAGGTATTGCATGCAGCCATGCAAGTCAATGGAGCCCAGCTTTGTGATCCGCTGCTATCATCTTTCTCTAGGAGGTGTTTGGCAGTGGTAGCATCAAGAGCGATTGTAGGGGCACTGGTAGTAATGGTTTTATTCGGTGCTTCACCATAAAATAGCTCACAAGCTATCTTCGCCCTGGACCCCACCAAGTCATTAGCGCATGACCCCTCAATGAGTTGTTGGTTGTAAATAGTCGTGCCTTACCTTGGTAGTAGGTTCTGACTCCTGGTCACCTGATTACTACTTTTTTTTTTTTTTGTACGTCTGCCACACGTGCTCATTGATTTGAATGTAAGAGGATAATTTTCGGTACTAGCCAAATTAGAGGTTTGGCTAGTACCGTAAATGGACAACTGTCTTAAACTACTCGGGGAACAGGTTTTAAATTTAAAAAATCTGAAACAGTCACACTGTGTGCAAGCTCACTAAAATGGCTGGTTTAGTCAACAATATTTTTAAATGGAGACAAGGTAAGATGGTGTCGGCACACATATCTATTGCTTGTCCCTCCCACTTATAAATGCTGATTGGCCAGAGTAAAACATGTAACTAATCTATCCCTCATTTTTTGGCTACCACTACCTACAAGTCATTGATATGTACTGTCCTACACACAGTCCCTTCCCACTTTACCTCGTCATGGAGCGCCAAAATTGCTTGTAAAGGTTACAGGTACACATGGCAATGAATGAGGAATCCTACCGAAATCTTGCCACCTTTGCACTTTACTATGCCGATTCCTGACAAAAATATTTGTATGAAATGAAACTGGGAAATTTTGTTAAAAGAGCAAAAAAAAAGTTTTGCGAGGCCGAATGCACAACTCTAGTTACTACAGAAAGAGATGCTTAGGTCTATAGGTAGATTTGTGTGTTTATAATTGATATATAGACTGTTATATTAACCATTCATCATCCAAATGATCATGCCTGGGGTTTTCAAGGCCTATGCAGCAGTCACTTACATGCATATTCATGTTTTTGTTTGTTTTCATTTGCATAAGTTAATGTATAATATTTAATGTGTTGAGGCAGTTTTTTTTCTTCTGCTGACAGATAGTTTAAAACAGATGGAAGAGATGAAAAAGGGAATGTGGACAAGACTCAGAGAGAAGTTTAACGCTAAATCCCCTCAGGACGGCGTTAAGGACTGATGTCGTTGTTAAGCGAAAAATCCATTTTCACTTCCTTCCTGCAAATACACCAGTTGCTCCAAATAAAGAATCTGGCAATAAACAGATAATTTCCTCTACTTGTGAGTCTTAACTTCAATTAATGGAAAGTTATTCAAAGTGGACTGAATTTAGTACTATATTGTTGGTATTGGTATATTTTGGTTAAACATTGGAATATGCAATGGTATTCTGGACACATTTAGATGTACAAATTTGTGTGTGTGTATAATTGTATACGAAATTAATTTTCTTCCTAAAACATCTCTAAATACTAATTTTAAGTGATTATATACTAGCTTTTACATTTTTTTTCTCCCCACCCTACAATTTTCATCCCCAATCTAAATGGTTTGGATTCACCTCTCACAGAAGCTTTGAACCTAAAATCGAACCTCTGTTTCATTAATGCCATTAATATTACCACAACTCACCTACCGCTCACTGCTAAGGGACTAAGCCTTGTAACTGCACAAAAATTAATTAAAAATACTGGTGAGTGAAACATGAGAAAACACAATGTCACAGATATACATTTAAAAAAAATAATCAATGAAACATCAATTCCAATGATCCCAATGCTACCAAGTTGTATGAGGCTATATGAATACTATCACCCTTTTCAAAAAGCAATATGGTTTTATACACTATAAGAGAGGTTTCCCCATGTTGGTCATAATTATTTATATGGTTCACCTACACCCAATGATGACAAGGATATAAAATAAAGAGGCATGCCATCTTCATTTACAAAAATTGTCAATAGAATGAGTTGTACTAAAGAGCTTGGTGACATTAAATGTCACACTGTCCTAGGATGCCACCTCTGCACATGAAAATTCTACCTTCCTACATCTGTCCAGTCCAATGTAAGGGCTATTATTGTAAGCGGAAGCATCTTTGAGTCACCATGCACAGAATGGGGTTGAAAGTGCTGAAGCGTGTAGCACGTAAAGATTGCCTGTCCTCTGTAGCATCACTCTAC
This sequence comes from Spea multiplicata, assembly GCA_009364415.1. Classification (NCBI taxonomy): domain Eukaryota; kingdom Metazoa; phylum Chordata; class Amphibia; order Anura; family Pelobatidae; genus Spea; species Spea multiplicata. The sequence continues at coordinate 3,359 of VKOC01034449.1, read as the reverse complement.
TGGTTTCCAAGTCAGACAGTGCTTAGCTCTGGAGAAGTAAAAATGTGTGAAGAATTACGCTTCGCTATCCTGAAGTCTGATTAACTAATCTGGTTTTGGCAGATGCCAAGAGAACACAACAAGAATGCATACTGCCTAATTTAAACTTTGGTGGAGGGAGCCTGGTACTGTTTTTAGGGATTAGGATAGGCCTCCTGGTTTAGGTTAAAGGTAATTTATAATGCTACAGAATACAAATGAATTTTAGATAATTGTATGCTTCCAACTCTGTAACATGCATTTGAGTAAGGTCCTTTCCTTTTCTAGTGCGACTGTACCCCTGTGCTCAAAGCAAGGTCCATAAAGAGTACTTTTCATGAGGCTATTGTGGAGAAACTGATCTTAACCCCATTGAGTACTTTTGAGATGCATTGAAAGCCAAGCCTTATAGTCCGTCATCAATGCATGACCTCTTAAATGCTATTTAGTGGAGGCTGTTGCTGAAAAGGTGGAGAGGGGGCTCCATATTAATGCCCATGGGTTTAGAATAGGAGCTTCAACAAGCTCATATAGATATTTTCAGTCATATAATGTATTACGGTAAGCAAAATTTTAATGGTATGTGTATTCCCCAAAATGTGAACTGGTAACTCATCAAATTACCATCAGTTACTCAGACAACTACGGAAAATGAGGTTTATCTAAGTTAGATATACTATGTTTCTGAAAATTCCAATAAAAAAATTAAAGGTAGCTTTGACCAAAGTTGTTTTCAAATGTTAAGTGCACTATAACAATAAATAGCTATATATGTATGTTAACAAAAATGTTAATTTTTTTTAATAAAGTTTTCCTACCTCAAATCAGTGTGTTGGCTTTTGCCCTAGAATACTGAAGCCTGTACCATACTCAGTACTACAGCCTAGTGTTTTTATATATTTAAAGGGGAGCGCACAACCTAAAAAGCATAAAAGGCTACACATTCAGATTTCCAGGTTGCTGCTAGAATAATAATGTATAATAAATGCATAACACAAAGCAAGAATTCAGCACATAACTAGTGAATACTATTCGTATGCCTTTTTTCTTATAATTTTTAGGTTTTGCTCTCCCCTTTTTGAACACTTTTTGTGCTGTTTATGTTTCCAGGTTCTGACCAAACCATATGGTTGCCCGCACCCTCCAGCCACACAGGTGCCCAGTTAATGGTGTCTAGAGAAGATTCAAAATTGTTTTGGGGGTCTTATTGTCTTATTTGGGTTAACCTTTTCACGACAAAGCCTGTACATGTACACGATGCATTTTGGACAATACCCGTATATGTATCAGCTGCTTTAAAATTGCTGAAATAGCCGCAGCTGCTGCATTTTTTGCCCGATTGGAGGCTTTGTAGCATCCACGGAAGTGCTAGCCGAGGATAGTGGGAGAAAAGATAGTGTCTCAAAAAAAAAAGGCTGACTGGCATAATTGGTGGTGCTGATATGCTTCGATAGCGAGGCATTCAGCAGCACAACCCCCCAGATTGCTCTGTGATTTCTCTGAAGACAACCACAAGTACCATCAGTGAGCTAACTTGTTCACAGGGTACAGCATTCTATCATGCAAGTCGATAAAGCCCAGATAATTGTCCTAAAATTGGTGCTGTATCTTCCCAAAAATAACAGCATGGAGAGTTACAATACCAGCATTTTAAATACTCTAGTTTATATATATATTCGATACTCCTTTTTTCAATTTATTTTTTCCAAGTTTTACTTTATTAATAAATTAAGTCATAATACATTAATACAAGACGGGACGTAAAAGCAAGAACATAACAACAAAAATAAGCAGACATACATATAGACTGTATCTTGACATGAGCGATCGCTTCGCGAAAGGCCATATTTGGTTGGGAAAAAGTATTATGTTGTCCAAAAAAAAAAAGTAGGCTAGTTTATTGTTCTTGTTTTCTCTACTCTTAGAGAAACGAACAAAAAGAAAATCAAAAAGCTTACAAAATTCTTTTGAGTGCATGGGATTTACTCAGCCATCCGCCCCTGATTGTGTAGAATAAGTTGTTGCCTGGCTGCAAAATAACCTCTCCATATCACGTTGATTAAGTATTTGGTTCAAAACCGTTATCCATTCTATTTGTTCATTACTTTTCCACCTTCTCGCAATCACTAATTTCAATAACAAGGCATTCAATGACACCAAACACTCACCCCAGGTCCGCTCCAGAGAGCGGTCACAACCGCCAGTGCGAGTGATTTTTCGCAAGAGGGTGGCGCGTCCTTTAAAAAAAAAATAGTTCTAGAGGACTCAGCTTTCTAATCATAATGTGATTAGAAAACATTTAAAACATTTTTTTTAAAAAAGCTGTAAAAATTTTTTTTACAAATTATTTATCCAGCAAAATGTAACAAAAAGTCCAAAAAGAATAAAATAAATAAAAATGTTTATTATGAGCAAATGCTAAAATTAGCGCTGTATCTTACCAAAAATCTTGACATGAAGTAAGTAAAAGCATTTAAAATAGCGAAGGGGTGTCCAATTTAAAAAATAAAATAAAAAATGGTGGGGTAAATTGAAGTGGCCGGGAATAGGCACAGACTGACCAAAATGGGGGGGGCGGGGGACCATATTCCCAAAATGTGGGCTTTTAACCCCAAACATCAAGACAAACCCAAAGTACAAAAATATATATATATATATTCCCACAAACTTGGCAAAGGCTGGTGGTAAAATCTCATGCGTGGAAAGGGTGAAAATACTAGCGTTTGAAATACCTTGGCGTGTCTTGTTTTCAAAAATATATGGTTTGATGGGTTAAATGGAATTAGCCGGCTTCACAGATGGCCCTATTAGGACATGGGGCAGTAGGACCAGATGTAAAAGTTCCAAGTAAAAAAATGCGCACTTCCTAAATGTGGCATTTTACCTCCCAAACCACCCGACAAACCCATGCATGGGTGGTATCTCTGTACTGGGGAGATATTGCTGAACACATGTTGGGGTCTTGTTACAAAGTGATGTATACCAGGAGCTGTAAATCCATACCTGAAGCGCAATTTTAGTGATAAAAAAACACAAACCACAAAGTTTGACAAAGTTTTCAAAATTATAGCACATGGGGCAGAATGACCAGCTTTGGGAAAAAAATGGTTTTAAAATAGCAAAACGCTACTTGTACTTATTGCCCAATAACTTGCAAAAAAACATAAAAATATTGGGTATTTCTAAACTCAGGACAAATAGTATAATCTATTTAGCAGTTTTTTTCATTAGCTTTTTGGATGAGTAAAATATTTTTCGGGCAAAACTTAGAAAATGTTTTTGTTTTTTTTAAAGATTTTCGTCATATTTATTTTTTTTTTTATAGATAATATGATCACAAA
>VKOC01034448.1:0-17124 GCA_009364415.1 Spea multiplicata | reverse complement strand
AACCCCAGCGACAGCTCCCTGCCTGCACTACCACCGAACACAGATCATTTCAGCACCAACCCCAGCGACAGCTCCCCGCCTGCACTACCACCGGACGCAGAGCATTTCAGCACCAAGCAACCAAAGGGCTGACAGCTCCGCTGCACTAGCCACCGGACGCAGAGCAGTTTCAGCCCAAACACCAGGCGTCAGTCCGGCGCCTGCACTACCACCGACGCAGAGCAATTTCGTCACCAACACGGCATCGACAGCTGCCCCGCTCGCAGCTACCACCGGACGCAAGAGCATTTCAGCAACCACACCAGCGTCAGGCTCCCCGCCTGCACTATCCACCGAACACAGATCATTTCGCACGAACCCAGCGACAAGCTCCACTGCCTTGCAGCTACACCGGCGCAGAGCATTCAGCACGCCAACCCCAGTGACAGCTCCCTGCCTGGCAGCTACCACCGAACGCAGTAGCATTTGCAGCACCAACGCTCACCCAGCGACAGCTCCCTGCCTCCACTACCACCAGACGCGGAGCAGGAAGAACTGTTTCTATGTGAGGCAAATAAGAAAGAATACAGCCACACAAACATACACACAAAATGCACACACGTGCTGAGAATACACACAACCCGCAACACAACGCGTGAACACAGACACCCAAACCCACAAAAAAACCTCAAACAGGGATTCTGATGACCTGGAGTAATCGTGATTTTTTCCAGTGCATACATCCCAAATCACGTGCCCCCCCCCCCATGACAGCGCACCCCGCTCCCCATCGTCCATCACATTATTTCTTAACATGCCGGTTCTCAGGGACGCTCAGCCGGTTCCTGTGATTCTTCTAAAGATTCTGTAGTAACGGTATCCGCCGAGTGCCCCGCAGTTTAGTAGACGCTCCCCTGACAGATTAGAGTGCGCGCGCACGCACTGTTATTTCTGTTCATTGATGCTATTTTTAGCGGCTGCTGCAGGATTCAAATCACAAACTCACCGGCCGCGTCGGTAGAAATCTCTGCCGGATACGAGCCGCCGGCCGGCGTGTGATCTGCGAACGATCCACGTACACTTCAATGACTAAGAATGATCAGACGTTGTGTTACGGCCTCAACCGAGCCTGAGCGCACACTCAATGATCTGGGCTCTGTCCATGAACGGCCCCTCGCGAGCCGTCACATTTCCGTAGAGAGTAACCCAGTATCTTCAGAACATTGCGGCTCTTTACTTATTGATTGCCATCTAGGAAGCGATTATTCATCGAAATATAAAGCTTTTATTCTATAAACGCAGAGGGGATTGGGGGCAAAACATGAAGAAGACGACAGGGTTTGCGCTGCCTCCTCAGCGGCCCCATCCCCCCCCCAAACCTCCTGGCTTCTGCCTCTGTGATCTCGTTGACGTCAGAGCTTCCGCCGGTTCCCTAGCAACAAGAACAGGCTAAAAATAGAAACAAATTAATGCAAAGAGCTTGCGGCGGCCACAGCGTGAACGACGGAGATGAGGGGAGTGACACACACGCGCGCACGCACAACCAGACTCACACTTACACACATACACTTACACACGCGCACACACAACCAGACTCACACTACACACACACACACTTACACACGCGCACACACAACCAGACTCACACTGACACACATACACTGACACACTTACACACGCGCACACACTGTCACACAACCGGACTCGCACACATAATGACACACGCACAACTAATGCACACATTTACACACTGACACTCACCAACTGACACACACACTAAAGCACAACCGGACTCACACACATAATAGCACACAGGATCCGTCAGCCCCTGTCCTGACCCAGCCCTGACTTCTCTGTTTCTAGCTGAGTTCCTCCATTTCAAGGAAGAATATCTCTAAGTAAATTACGGCTATTGAATTATTACGGGTTGGTGAAAAAGATGGGATCTACTGGGATCAATGCATCATCATCATCATCATTATTTATAGAGGGGGTTGTAATAAATGTTTCATCCGGATAACAGCTCATGTTGTGGGACTCTGAAGGGTGGATTGTAACCAGCGATGCTTTCTATGCAGTGAATGAATTGGCCGGGTTCACCCTCCCCGTAGAGTAAACATGCGCAGGGAGGTTCTCGTGGAGCGGCTATTCTTAGCTCCCCGCGGCGTCTCATGCGAAGGGTGCTGTCTATTCTCAGCTCGTGCCGGGGACGGCTGCCGGGGACGGCTCTGGGAGAGGTTAGAAGCCAGAAGGCGCTATTTTTAGTGCACTGCGGAGCACTGCGGAGACTTTAGCTTCTATTTATAGAACGCAGCTTCCTAATTACACCGGGAAAAGATCTAAAATAGATTTCCCTTCTATATAAAGACAAAACATATCGATGATTGCTGTACACGAAACACATAACCGACTATATACGCTAAACAATAACACCGCGCACCTAAACACGGAGTACACGGGAGCGGCAGTAAAACGTAAAAAGGGGGTAGGAGGAAAGAGGGGCCGGTGGAAAAAGTGCCACCAAAGACCAAGGGCTGAGGGCCTTCTCCCCAAGTCAATCACTGATGAAGTTGGGGATCAACCTGAGACAGTCTGACACCGTGACCTGTCCTTAACACATTAGGCGCCAGACTTCCTCAATAGCACCCCATAAACCCAAGTCGTAGGAGGGGAACTTTCTACGCTCATTGGGCTCATTCTCAGAGTTCCCTTGAGTGAAGTTTCCTCCACCATGAGCATATGAACGTATGTCGTCAGTCGCGCTTACATCATCCCCAGTCCGCCCGTCAGGCGCGCTTACATCATCCCCAGTCCGCCCGTCAGGCGCGCTTACATCATCCCCAGTCCGCCCGTCAGGCGCGCTTACATCATCCCCAGTCCGCCCGTCAGGCGCGCTTACATCATCCCCAGTCCGCCCGTCAGGCGCGCTTACATTAACCAGCGTGTTAATGTTGTAATGTGAAGGAAGCCACCCATCATCCTGAATGGTCTCTTGTCCTTTTAATGAGGATGGCAGCTCCATCTATTTACTAAGCTGCGTGTAGCTGGCATTATAAAAAGAATCAAAATCATATGTTGAGAATACATGACCCTGGATATCCAATAACCTCCCAAATAACACGTGGACACCAACGGCTTTGGATAAAAATTGGCCGCAGATTTTAATATATCTGGGAAACAAACACAATCAATTATTAACACAATAAAGTCATTGTCAGAATTGGCACCAAAAGTAATAGAGAGCATACATTCCCCATTGTTTTCATCATCCCCTGACGATGACACCCCCTTCCCATACATATAACACGACCATTAACCCCGACACCAAAAGCATTCGGGAAAGAGCCCGCCGAGACGCACCTTTCCCACACCAGGTTCTGAGCCATCGACCGGCTCAAAACCACCAACACCAACCAAACCAGAAACACACTTAGCTACGCTGGTTCCATGGGCTATAATAACACAAAGAGTGCAGAAAAAAACTTAAATACGGATTTTATTCATATAAGAATTATTCCAGGATTTAACAGTAAAAATAAGTTCAGCGCTAGCGCCCTCTGCTGGCAGAGCTGCTGATTGCACACTTTATTACTGAAGAGAGTTTAGAGATCTGTAGTCCGGGGCAGTGGTCTCAGATAACTCATAGGGTAGTTCGAGGTGGGTTATAACATTATATGCCATATACTCTGCTAGCGCCAGGTGGAGACGCTCCATGAAAGGATAAATCAGGACAGGGTCCTGGGTTTCAGGCGCTGAAGCTGCTTTTCTGCACCAAATGCCCTCTCTATTTTGCCACCGGATAGGGGTTTTTTTAGCTGAAGACCCTGAGTTCTTCCGCTATGCTTCCGCTATACTTCCGCTATACTTCCGCTATGCTTCCGCTATACTTCCGCTATGCTTCCGCTATACTTCCGCTATACTCCAACTGCTCTGGTGCTTTATTCCTTTTAGGAAGAGAGTTTTAAACCGTCCTCCATCGCCTCATCCTCAGTACAGGGAATCATTTATTTGGTTAGATATTCATTTAGCCAAGTATTTTTTGGAGCTTTTATTTGAAGATTTTCATGAGAAAGTTTTCTAATCGTAGAATAGGCTTCTGGGTTATTGGAATCCATTTCATTAGATAGCATGTCTTGGCCACCAGTCCCCTCGTCTCTCCGCATGTTTCAGGAGCGTTCTCGATTACAGTTATTATGAGGCCGAGACATGAAGCGTTCAGATCCATAAACCTGTTGACCTCTCCCAGGATTGAGTGGCCACGGGGTCTCCGGACCCCTTACGTCTGTCATACATAAGGTTAAGTTACCTGACTGTCTGACACCAACCGTCTGATTTCAGGGTCGGTAACAACTCTCTGTCCCAAACACTTCTGTCTCCAGGCTGCACATTTCTTGCCAAATCTGAAAACCACAAGAAATGAATTGTGACCTTTTCTAAAAAACAGTCGCCGACCGACCGCAGGCAGAGGAACAAATGATTTATTTACTAGGTTTTCCCCTTCTCTGCAGTCATTCCCTGAGTGCTCTGCGCTCTGCATGAATATCCTGAGCTAGTATATCCCGAAGTAACGCTCCGCGGATCCTCTGTAAGCACTGATCGGTCCAGAGGAAGAATTGCATTCATTTTTGGAACATCTTAATACTAATGAGTGGGGATCAATTTAACCTCAGAACATAGCAAACAACAAATTTCATATCTGGATCTTTTTATATATATTTAACAATCAAAATTATGCACAAAAACTTTCTTTAAATCAGTGGAATCCTCCCTGAAACCCCTAAAGTGATTTATAGGGGGGCTCCAAATTTGAGGTTAAGTTTAACTTCTAGTTTTATTAAATCTCAACATAAGGATAATGGATTTCTACATAATAATAATACAGGGTTTTATAAATGTGGACAATGCACCTCATGTCAAGGGACAAACTGTATGAACTGGTCAGCAATTCAAGTGTTCACGAGCTGTAGAACCGGCAAACAATATAACATAAAAAATGTAATAACATGCCGTACTAAAAATGTAATTTATCTATTGGAGTGCCCATGGAGTGAGCACTCCACAAAAGAATCGATGAACATGTCAGAGCAATAAGGGGGCTCAAACAAATCACACTGTACCTCTGTCACAATAGCGGCCCTAAGCACCCTAAATATATCGGTATACAGATAGTCCGTGGAGATTTTATTAAAAACGTTGGTCAGATTGAGATGAGTGAAAACACTGCATCCTGTGGGATTCAATCAGGATTTTGATCTATTTAATCTAATTATTCCCTCATAAAATATGAAACTAATTTATTAATATATATGCATATGTGATTTTAGATATATATTTCCCTTATATGTTCCTTTATATCTTTTAAATGATGTAGTGTATATCTATTATATCGGTATTTATACATGATTTTTATAAATATTCTACTATCATGTGAGAAATACTACATGCCCCATATGGATGGCTTTGATAGATCTCTGAGCCAATTTCTAATTTATAATATGATTTAAATGTTTTATAGTTAAGTGCAATATGGACATTGTTATAGATATTTTTATGGACACTTAAATATGAGTGCTGAATATGAAGAAACTTTTCTATATAAAGTGCTCTAATAATATTGGATTTAAACATCAGCTGCACATAAAGGATCTCCACCTGGTAGATCGAATGCAGCAGAGCCTATAAGGAGCAGAAAAGGACAATGAAGAGGAGGGACTGCTGTGCATCTGAGGAAGCCTGATTGGGTGAAACGCGTTATACGTAAATTTGTCTCTCGCCCTGAGATCGGACCCCGTATGCTTGTCTCTCGCCCTGACATCGGACCCCGTATGCTTGTCTCTCGCCCTGACATCGGACCCCGTATGCTTGTCTCTCGCCCTGACATCGGACCCCGTATGCTTGTCTCTCGCCCTGACATCGGACCCCGTATGCTTTGTCTCTCGCCCTGAGATCGGACCCCTGATGCTTGTCTCTGCCCTGACATCGACCCGTTATGCTTGTCTCTCGTCCTGAGACTCGGACCCGTATGCTTGTTCTCTCGCTCCTGAGACTCGGAACCCGTAATGCTTGTCTCTTCAGTCCTGAGATCGGACCCGTATTGCTTAGTCTTCTTGCCTGACTCGACCCCGTATGCTTGTCTCTACAGCCCTGAACCTCTCGACCCCGTATGCACCGATTGTCTCTCGCCCTGACATCGGACCCCGTCATGCTTGTCTCTCGGCCGCCTGACCTCGGACCCCGTATGCTTGTCTCTCGCGACATCGGACCCCGTATGCTTGTCTTCCGCCCTGACCTAAAACGGTACCCCGTGATGCTTGTCTCTCGTCCCTGAGATCGGACCCCAGTATGCTTGTCTCTCGCCCTTGAGATCGGACCCCGATGCTATGTCTCTCCGCCCTGAGATCGCGACCCGTATGCTGTCCTCGCCCTGACATCGGACACCCGTATGCTGTCTCTCCCTGAGATCGGACCCCGTATGCTTGTCTCTCGTCCTGAGATCGGACCCCGTAGGCTTGTCTCTCGCCCTGAGAAGCTGTGATTATGGCACCAGCGCCCTGTTTAGTGGGTCTTGGTTTCACTCCCTGTTTAGGAATGATGTTTGTTTATCAGATCATCGTTTAATACCCCTTCGTTATTGCTACTTATCGTGTCTTAATCTCTGGTGATTGCACATTGATAAATAATGGAACCCGAATGACAATAAATCCTGACGTTTAATACAACGCAAAGTGCTTTAATGGATCCAATTATGTCATGGAGTGAATGGCCGGGATCCTTTCCAGGCCGTGCTGTATTTTCTTATTGCTCCCTGGCTTCACTCGCTCTGAAAAGGCATGACCTTTTTCGCTGTCTCGCTATGACTTTCTTCTGCACCTTCCACAGAGCCGCAGCGCAGGTGGGACGGCATCCTCGTATGCTATATACGCTTTAGCCGCCCCAATGGACCGGGGACACAAGGTCCTGGATGCGGATGGCGCAGTTCACACGGCTGCCTCTAGGCGTCGCCAGACACAAAGGAACCTCGTTTTCTTCTTTCGGATGAGGCGCCATCGTGCTCGTCTTTCTTGGCTTTTAATATAGCACCAACATAATCCGTAGTGTAGTACGACAATATGCAATGCTCGTTTTAAAGTCCACTTGTGTTATCTTTCACATGAGAGAGTGAAGCTGACAAAGGATGAAATCAATAAGACGCTCCACACTGATTAATAAGCGGATCGGGGAAGGTGAAACCTGGCAAATCATTGAGCTGATCATTAGTCTGCGGGTATCACATTAACCTTCAGAGTCGGAGACATTCCCAGCCTGGGATGAAGGTCGCGAATGCAGAATGAGTATGGAGGGCACTATCCCCCACTTGAAGCAAGAACATTGGGGAGCAGTTTAACTCCGCGCATGGTGTTGTCACTATTCACCATTGTAAATATAATTAATCACAGTCTGGTGACTGCGTGCTGAGGAGTAAATGGTCATCCTTAGCGTGTTCCAGGTCTGGAATCAACTTTGTACGAGACATCCGTTTGTGAAAAGGGCTTGTCTTGTTTTTTGCAGAAAGGGACAATCTTTGCTAAAAACACCCAGATGCTCTATAACTAAAGTGTAATAATAATAAAACACTCATACAAAGGGAGTGTTGTTTTTGTTTCTCACTTTTGGTTACGTTGTTTGTAAAATGTTATTTAACCCTCTCTAAAGGTTTCTTTGGAAAGTTGATGGACATCTAACTTATATTCTGTGAGTGGATTTGTCTTCCCTCACAATCCAGGAAGCATCAGGAAGCTGAGTATAGAAATCGAAGTTAACTTTCCTCATACTGAGTGTAACAGAACCACTCTATCCCTGGTCGTCGTTGCCGTCGTCCTCTTGCTAGTACCCGGCTACAAGATGGGTGGCCGGTCTGGTCCTCAGAGACAAAATTCTTCTCTGGGAAAAATCTCCATACCACCAAACATACAATAACATAGATAAGCTTTCTAATTGGGTTTCTAAGCAGGGACTAACGAGAAGGGGAAGAGTAGAACAGGGAACCAGTGATAACGCTCACAGACAAACTCTGGAACCAATTAGAAGACACAAAAATGTCGGCTGAAGCTTGGGCTGTCTGGGATTCTTGGCCTCACACCTGTTCTACCCTCGGACACGCAGGACTTCTTGTTGCTCCTTACTTTGAATCATCTCCAACCCAACTCCCTGAAATGATCACAGGCCTGGCCATCTGTAATCTGTACAAGAAACCTTCTCTAGGGTCGCTGTGCAATGCCAAGGAGGTAGGGGAAAAAGTGAGCAATTTATATCATCTCCCATTGGCTGGACAAAGTGTCCATCTTTATAAAATTCTAATATGGATGGACAAAAATGGAACGTACAAAGCTGGAAGTTTAGGCCACCTGAACGTACTTCTCTCAAGACTCCTAAACCATCGACCTCTTAGAATCCCCAGGGACAGAGAGCGTGTTCCATAATGGACTTTGGGTGACTTTTACCTTCAAACTCAAAGGCAACGGTCAGCAGAATACTTAAAATGAGTAAAAATCCTAAAAGCCAGGAGCCAGAAAACTACAGAAACGTGGAATAGGAGGACCCACAGATCGGGGGCCAGGAATCTGAGACGCATGGATTTTCCTGGAGCTGATTCCCCCTCTGCTTTCAGAGAGAAAGGTCTTTAATGTGGGACGACGACACTCGAAGAAGCTTAATCAATGAACGCCGGCATCACGCTGCACATCACACTCACCTTCCTGCGCTCACCATATTTTTATGCATCTGAATATCCTGCGGGTGTCAGCACCGATCACATCAATCACCCCGTCATGTTTATCTTGCGGTATAGCTGCTCGTCACATCCATCAGCGGCTCTGTTTATCTCCGATCATCACCATAACTCCTGTAATCGATCAGCATGATTATTGTTCTCCGTGTCTCTCGTCCGCAGAGCATCGCCAAGACATGTTAACAGAACCAGAACTGTTTGCACGCTCTATAGACTGGGAACGCGCAATTAACTACATGTGCGATTCCATGGCTTTCTAGCAGATTATTCGATCTTCCTAAATCCTAGCCATAAATATTCGTCAAGTCATCTACTCTGTGCTCATTAACTCCAAATCAGCCAAAGGACGGTGGGGACCTTCTTCACGTAATGAATAATTGGACATATATAGAATCACACCCTCTATCACCTTTCAGCCCAATTCGTGTGGTACTGTCCCCGATATATTTCTGTTAAGGTATTCTATGAAATATATTTACTTAATCAGACTTTCACTTGGAACCAGAGCCCAAAACACGGATCAGTTTTAAATATATATATAGATATATACCGTATATACATATATAGCACTTGTGTGTTTTGGCCACTGTGGGGTGGTTGGGGGTCTGCAGAAAAGTACGTCTGAGACAGCAGGTGGCCGGAGATCGCAGAAACTCATTTTACTGCAATTAAGCCGCAGTACCCCCTTTTGTGATGAAGGTTAGAGGGTATGTGATGACTGGCAGCTTTATATATATATAATATATATATATATATAATATAATATATATATATTTATATATAAATATATAACAAGCTGTTAAAATGATGCACAGAGGATTCTATGTAGCGTCCAATAGTTCCACTACTACATATATAACTAAAGTTATGTCCTAATTAAAGCACAAGGACCCAAATAATCCTCTTACACACATGTAATATTGCCATGATTTACTCAATGTCCAGTGGGTTGATATTGGATAGAATCGATTCAATAGAATGAGTCTTCGGCACGCGGGTCTCTCTTCCTTTGGTTTGTTGATTCAGATACCTGAGTGAGTGAGTGAGTGAGTGAGTGAGCGAGCTCCCGGAGGCAGCCGCTGGATACTCGAGTGCGTTGCTTCTGAAGACGCGTACATCCTCCAGCTCACAGTGTATAAAACCCCAACAACTAGAGCTGGAAAATTCATTGGATTGAGGCCTCCATGCACAGGGAGGAAGCAAAATCCCTTTTCAAAGATGGGCCCCATTTATAGACAACCTCAATTAAGGGTCCAAATCTCTATCCCACATCATACGGCTTGGTTCTCCTGACCATCCACTACCAGACTGCAGCCCTGAAATATGTCCTAAAGATAAATCTCTTTATTCCCTCTATTCTGCCAAAACATCTGATTATCTCCCAGTGAACAGAAGTGACAGCAAGTTACTGGGAGCAGAGATTCAGCGGCGCTGCAGCACTGACCTTTTTAACGCCAGCGGGACTAGCAAAGAACGAGCTCGGTCACACAGACCCCGCCATGCGCCAGCGGCACGGTCTCGTTACATGGAATTAAAATGTCTGAGGAAAGAAGAACCCAAAATGTTACAGAATAACAGATGACGATGTTCACGAGCAGCCGAGGGTAACGCCGATGTACAAAGCGCTCGCTACGATTCCGGGTGGGGAAATAACAAATTTCAGAAAGTGAGGTTTTTGACCTTTCCTGTTATTCCATTCTGAGTACTTTTCTACATTCGTTAAAAATACATTATCACAAAAAGGCTGTTTCTCAGGAGATTAATAGGTTAGTAGACCTGGAACATACAAGTCAATATTTACAAGGTGCAAACAGCCTATATAAATAAGAGGTGAGTTCAGGGCCGGGGGGCAAAAAAACACCAGGGAATGTAGCTTTGCAGAGGCAAAATTATATGTTTAGTAAAAAAAAGTTGAAATTAAAAAACGAAACTAATTGGGAAAAAAGTCAACTGTTGGTAAGTGAAATAAATCAATGTAATGCTATCAGGTCCTTTAAATATAAAAACATACAATTCCCTGCTAGATAAGGGCATTTCAGGGCATTTTCCTGTTAATGTTACTACCCTGGCGCAGAACGCATTTACTCAGCCGTGCCCCAGCATGCTGACAGCCAGGATGTGACGCAGGATGACGTGAGCTGGGCAAATAATGTGTTTTATGGGTTAAATGATCTGTCTTTGAATTTACTTTGGTCTTTTTGTTCTTAATTAATTGTAGAAACAGCCAGCACTTCTTATCCCTCATTATCAGTCTCTATGAGTTCAGGTTAACGAACCTACAGTAACGATCAATTAGATAAAAACATCAAATGTTTCTTCTTGACCTTTTCCGCTGGAGCTGAAGATAATTAGTCCCTCGGAATCATCCTAAAAAATATTGTTACGAAAATCCCCACTTTATCCTGGGTATCGAGGCGGACGAACTGTGGGAAGGCCAGTGTGGGAGAGGCATGATGGAAGTAGGACGTTTACAGAATAATCGGTAAATGGAATTAGCCGTGTGGCTCCCAGCAAAGATGGAGTCTGTTAGTCCAAAGTGGACAAATAAAATGTAGAAATTTAAAGACTACAGCAAATTAGGAAAGCCTCCTAATCCCCATCACAATGAAACAGCTAAATGTGTCATACTGAAGGTTTTAGCTTTGTTAAAACAAACTTTGACAATCGAATGACACAAAAAGTTATATGGGGAGACCACTGAGGCTCATGGGAAGGAACTTACGGAACAATTAAATTGCGCAGAGAGTTTTGCTGCATTTTGCATGAGGTGGTTCAAGGAATAAATTGTCTGGAAGGAATATTGAGCAATGACAAAGACCACCTGCTTCATGGTACCGACAGACCTTTATACAAGAAGCTATATGGCACCTACTCCACTGTCCACTAAATGGTAGATGACTACTTCCTCCTCTTCTGTCTCCTAGATTTGGCCATTGGATCTGATCCTGGGCTTTGCTGAATTCTATGCCCTTTGCTACCACTGGTCTGTGTCACATCCCAATCTCCATGCGGCCAAGCCCTGTCACCATTCTACTTTCCATGAGGGAAAGCTGGGTCCCCATCCCAATCTCCATGTGGCCAAGCCCTGTCACCATTCTACTTTCCATGTGGGAAAGCTGGGTCACCATCCCAAACTCCATGTGTCACCATCTCTTTCTACTGAATCTCACATTCGATGCCCCTACAAGCAGACAATTCCATGAAAGCGGAACAGAAACCTGTTTATCTTGATTTAAGTTCCAAAATGTTAGTTTCAGTAGAGTCTCGGTCTGTATAATTCAGAGCTGAAATTGCTTATTCGTTCATACAAAGTTTACCTTTCATTCATTCACATGTAAAATGTGTAATATGCCTGAAGTAGAGACCTCGGAAGTCTAAAAAGCTTGCAATCTATTACACCTCAGGCATGACCTTCACTGGATCTGCCCTTTGTCTTCCCAAGGCTAACGCAGATTTTCCATCCTCCTTCAGGACTTCGTTTTATTCCAGAGCCTGGTAACAAAAGGCTTCCGTGTGAGCTCATTTGTTTTACTTCAGAATAATGAAATGTTTAATAATGTAATTTCTTGAGCTATTTTCTCCTGTCCTTATTTCTTTTAGTTAATTAAATCGTTTAGGACTGTGGAAAAAATATCTTATCGGCTTTCAATCGGCTGCTTCCTACTTTAGGCAATAACCCTCAGCTGACCATGTCATACCAACCCCTGTGGGCTATGGTGCTTTCTAGAATGCCCTCCTTCCCTGGCTGGATGGGAGTGATCGGGTTGGGATATCGCCAGACCACAGATGGCTTACTCCTGCTCTAGAACCCGGTGAGCTGATGGCGGACTCCTCGTGACCTTTATTCATTTTATTTTTAACAATGTGTACCAATAGTTACTTTCGGCAGCTTTTTCATGCTTAAGTAAGGCTTTTAATTCCTTTTTCCGGTGAATTTGTGAGGTATGTGTTATTTTATGCATTTATTCTGCCTCATTATCTTTTCTGTTTGAGGTGTCTTCGCCATCAGACTTCACCAATAAAACAGCCTTAAATGCCAACATAATATACTATATTACAGAGCCTGTCCGGGTGGCCTTTTTTGAATGCGTTTTTAATTATTATTATTTCTTTGAGATCCTCATTCCTATCCTAAGCTCTCCTGGAATCCTATGCTGTGTTTGCCTGCAATGTTTCCCCTAAAAGTCTATTCCGGGCATCTACTGCCCTTCCTGTAGAATTGTCCCATGTTCAGTATTCCAACCTCTTGTTCTGGGCTCCTCTTTGAATGAAATTCTTCCCTCTTTAAACCCTCGACAATCCAAAAGTCCAGCACCTTCACTAACAAGTGAAGAGATTTTTTTACCCTAGGATGGGGTAGAAAGGTTCAGCAGAGGCTGACATTGCCTCCGCGAGGCTGAGGGAATGTGAGGAGGCCCCATGTGACAGGCAGCCGTCCCCTCCTACCGAACGCTGGTCCATGTGCACATGCTCATAACGAACATGCTCTTCAAACTGGCCACTTAATTACAATGCAGATGGAACCCAAGGATCAATGAATCAATGAGAACGTTGGCCACATCTGCATTCCTGGAGCCCTCGGGATGAGCGACCGCGGCAATCTCTCAAAGGGTAAATTCCTTTCTTCGTTTGGAGCCTGCTCCGTGTCTCTATGGCTTCTTCCATGTTCATATTCCTCCCTCTCGCCTCCTCTTCTCCGCTTTTATATTTTAACCCATCCACATGCTTCCTTCCAGCCTCCTTCTCCGTATTCCGCATCCTTTTTGCTTCGGTTCTGGTTTTGTGCTCTTGGTTTTGGTGAATCGCTCGCTGCTGCTGCTGAAGGCTTTCTGCTTTTCGCATTAATTCCTCGCTGGCCGTTGATGTATTAGCATTCAGCTCATGTCCATCCTTCCTTTACAAATTCTCTGCACCATCAAAAGAGCTGAAAGGGCTGGAGAGGAAAGAGCTCGCCTGCAGCAGCTTCCACCTCCAGCCCTGTTTGAGATCCAGACCATGTGCTAATTAGGAAGCTTTTCCTCTCCGTGTCAGAGCAGATTTCTTTGTGTCTCAGGGTGAACAATAATTAAAATAGGAAGAGAGCCCAAAGTGCAGCACAATTCCCCATCTCTCTGGCCGCGTTCTAACCCTCTCTGCTTCTTCATCCTGTGAACTCATTTCAGCCAGAAAACGAATCCTGTGAAAAGTCAAAGCTGCGTCCGAAATATTGCAGAGGGAGAGCGGTGATGTTACTCCACCGGCAGTGGGACGGCAACCTAAACCTCTATGAACAGTAAGTAGACATTCCCATCCCGTTCTAGCGTGTGCAAGGTGGGCGCTCTCTTATTGATGTGTTACAAGAGGGGACACAAAATGTCACTGCATGGCTACAAGAAGTGATAATATCTGGATGATGTCAGGAGGAGGATAATATCTGGATGATGTCAGGAGGAGGATAATATCTGGATGATGTCAGGAGGAGGATAATATCTGGATGATGTCAGGAAAAGGATGCTTCAAGCTACATTACAAAACATAGCATTTATTGATATAGCGCCAGCAGATTCCGTAGCGCTTTTCAATCAGTAATTTCACATCACAAACAATAAGAAATTGGTACAGGTGAAGGAGAAGCGGCCCTGTTCCTGCAGGCTTACAATCTAGATGTAGCTTCTTACAACAAGCTACAAACTCAGTCCCATTCCCTAACACAGGGATCTCCAAACTCGGCCCTCCAGCTTCTGCAGGACTATATCTCCCATAACGCTCCTTCAGCTAAGGGGCTGGCTGAGGAGTATGGGAGATGTAGTCCTGCAGCAGCTGGAGGGCCGAGTTTGGAGATCCCTGCTCTAACACTTCATCTCCTTAAAGCTGAATGTTGCTCCGTGGATCTTCTCTATGGGGGTCTTTTTATGTTATTCATAATAATCCAGTTTTGGGAAGGCTTCTGTAAGACGGGAGGGTGACAGTTGGGTCTGTGGAAGGTCTGTTATAACATCACACACAGGATGGGGACATGAAAGAAAGCATTGTTAAGATCTAATATTTATCAAAATTCCAGGACATTTATTAATAAAGCAGTAATTCTAAACAGCGCTAAGTGTGATGCATACAATGTGTTTAGCACACAAGATGATGTCACATGCATGAACTGACTGTTCCATCCTGATTGGTCGATGGGACCTCAGTCCGATTTTAGGCCCGGAGGGTTATTTATACATCATTGATGATACATTGCATTACGTTCTAGATCTGCTCATAACCCCCGCCTGTTACAGATCTGCCCCAGGACAGCAAACACTGTAAAACATCTGTATGAGCGTTACATGCGTGTGCACACGGATAGTATCTGTAACAGTGTAAAGTGAGCAGCCACCACATTCTATCCCTGTATGATACACAAACGGTTTAATTCATGGCAGAATTCAGAACAGGTAATAATGTCGCCAAAACGTACCTTACAGAGCCTCTCTCTCTCATACGTCTGCCTTGGGTTTCACCAAGTCTCTTTAGGCGGCCATCTTAAACTTTCCTCCAATCCAAAGTGGTCACCCGATACCCGCATGTACCCGCTCTGGCAGTTCACTCACACTTTTACATGAATAGTTTTTATCGATGGCTGTATTTATGCATTAATGCTTTCTAATGACATAAAAAATGATAACATAAAGAGTGTGGAAAAGCTGTGTAATTTTATTTGTGCAGTAGTAGTTACCGAGGCTGTATTATCCAACGCCTCGGTTTGTTAAGTGGGAGCGTGTTGTTCTAATCGGAGTTACCCAAACGTGTCATTCCTACAGGCTCCCTAGGAGTCCTCCAATGGATGCGCATGCACAGCACAGGGTACTTCTTATCTTTTAATAGAGATGCCAGCATAAGCATAGCACTTCCATTAAAAGATAAGCGCATCTGCTCTCTGCATTAAGACGTTATAAATCTAAAGAGTCCTTACCGGGCATCACTTGACCAGCGTAGACCATCTCGGCAAATAAAGGGTGTGAACGAAATTCAGTAAACTCAATAATAAAATCATTTCTTTGAATTCTAAGGGTCCGTGACCCACCTACTTCCCTCCATCACATCCATTTCCAGACGCAATCTGCCCCCCCTAAAAAAAGATAGAAAAGAAGCATTAGAATTCTTTCTTGATTTAAAATCAGCGAAAATATGAAATCTGAACACTTTGTGTTTGTCGGTGCGTTGGCGGCAGCAGTGAGAACCGGAAAACAGACCAAGCTTTGAAATCTCCAAACTGGCGTTACATTAGGCCGGTGACAGGGTTAGGGTTACATGCCTGTTACACGGTTAGCGTTACATGCCTGTAAGCTGTTAGGTACATGCTGTTACGCAGTTAGGTTACATGCTGTTACGCATTTAGGTTTAACCTGTTATGCCGGTATAGGTACCTGTTAGGATACATGGCCTGTTACGCAGGTTTATGGGTTACATGCCTGTACGCAGTAGGGTTACCTGGTTAGGGTTACATGCCTGTTACACGGTTAGCGTTACATGCCGGTTACATGGTAAGGGTTACATGCCGGTTACATGGTAAGGTTACAGGCCTGTTACACAGTTAGGGTTACATGCCTGTTACATGGCTAGGGTTACATGCCTGTTACATGATTAGGATTACATGCCTTTTACATGGTTAGAGTTACATGTCACATGCATATTTCTAGTTCAATCTGTTTGTACACAGAATCTTAGTGGCGAGTTGTTCTCTCATTAACTAGTTTTAAATTAATGTAGTTGCAGACGCTCCGGGTCAGACAATGAATAACTCAACTTACTAACAGCTGGTATTATTGAACATTCTGTCACCTGCTATATACTGTCCTGACACTCTATATAATGCTCTTACACTCTATATAAT
The DNA here is from genome assembly GCA_009364415.1 of Spea multiplicata. Classification (NCBI taxonomy): domain Eukaryota; kingdom Metazoa; phylum Chordata; class Amphibia; order Anura; family Pelobatidae; genus Spea; species Spea multiplicata. The sequence goes on along the minus strand of VKOC01034448.1, from coordinate 526 downwards.
GCTCTGACACTGTATATACCGTCATGACACTCAATATAATGCTCTGACACTATATATTTTGTCCTGACACTCTATATAATACCTGTCTCTTATATAATGCTCTGACAGTATATACTGTCTGACACCTATTAATGCTCTGACACTGTATATTACTGTCCCTGACACTGTATATAATGCTGACACTGTATATACTGTCCTACACTCTATATAATGTCTCTGACACTGTATAGCACTGGTCCTGGACACTCTATATAATGCTCTACACATGTATATACTGTCCTGACACTGTATATAAGCTTCTGACACTCTATATAAATGCGCTCACTTTATTCTGTCTCTGACACATGTATATAATGCTCTGACACTCTATATAATGCGCTGACACTGTATATAATGTCCTGACACTCTATATAATGCTCTGACACTCTATATAATGCGCTGACACTGTATATACTGTCCTCATACTCTATATAATACACTGACACTGTATATAATGCTCTGACACTGTATATAATGCTCTGACACT